>JBBPND010000527.1:0-10557 GCA_038090655.1 Gastroboletus turbinatus | reverse complement strand
ACCCGAATGCGTGGGCAGAACACAACGGACAACAAGATGGAGGTGATGTCTAAAAATAGGTTGGCGTGAATGACATAGCATAAACAATAGTACACCGGCCTCCGACGTCGCCTAAAACACTCTTCTCTCTCCATACTCACCACAACTCTGCTATGGTCGCTTGTAAAGGGCAAGTGACTGTGCCATTGTTGCTGTACGCTGAGGCGAGGGTGACAGCGAGGACAACAGCGAGGGCACGGGTGAGGGTGAGCGCATGAGCGCAGACGATGAAGGTGAGGCGAGGGCAGGGGGGCGGGAGAGTGTGCAGGCGGGTTGTGCTGTTGTTTCTGCACAGTGGGTAGGGTGGGGGTGATAAGGGTGAGCGGCGCAGTTCCGAATACATTAATAATCCTATTGAAGGCTAATATGTAGAGCGCACCAAGTACTAGGGGTCAATCGTGGAGGTATGCTGACGCGATGAAGACGTCCATCTAGTGGACGAGGGATTCTGGGTGGTGACCCAATTCCGAACGATGTGCGAACGCACGCCAACGTCCAGAAATAGCCTGTGTGCGCTGCGCTCGCATTCACGATGGCATCTACCTTGAAAATTTCGCGCATATAGCGATCGATTGATCGCGGTTTTGGTGGACTGGATAGCGGTGGCCTAGGTGACTGAGGTGGTAGAAGCTACCCGTATGCGCTCATCAATACCGACTGGTGGGGAGGCATTTTTGTCGCTTCCTGCTGTAAGTTGGTTGGCTTCCTAGACAGGACGACGCATAGTGGTTACGTATCGTATACGACGTGATACCCGGGCATGAATAGCCATGACTACATCATCTCCCTTTTGAGGAGATGACTCGGAGTTTTTAAAGGTTGTGACGAGTGGCGAGATGCGCCTGACGCCCTGAGTGGGTCATTATGATGGCTGGTGGGGTCACGGTACTAGTACAACCAGAACAGAGGTTCTGAGCAGTGAGGATGACAAAGGGGGCTCGGAACGGGTGTGAGCAGGAGGGACAGTGGGGACGCCGGCAGAGGGCGGAGCGGCAGGGACAGATACGGAGGCACGAGCGGGAGCAGCAGCGGGTACGGAGGTAGGAGCAGGCGCGGAGGTGTCGTCCAGAATAGCAAAGGGATGCAGTCAGGTCAGTCAAATAGGGTGAGTGGTCCGTGTGTAACATCTATGGTAACAGTCTGCGAGTTCGTCGTAGGCACAAAAAATGTGAAGCGGTGTTCAAGTGATGTCTGATGCGGCGCAATCCGAACTGAGTAGCGAGTGAGGCGGAGTGGGAGGTATGGGGTAAAAAGTAGTTAGTAGCGGCGGCCAGGCAGTGCGGGTGCAGTTGCAGACTGTTGCATTCGATTCATTGGAGCTGTAAGGTTAGCTAGTTGGTTGTAACATTTTACAACTCGCCTGCTAGTGTGACGGTTGCTTGGGATTGGTTCGTCGTGTTGATCTATTGGCTGAAACCATTGAACACATTGGCCATGGCATCTTTAGGCTGAGGGTTCGGGTTGGGCGGCATTTCACCATGACGTCCATACCGTCTGGCCATGCGTTCTCAGGCTGTTGCTGGTCCGTCTAGTGAGTGCAAAAAGAAAATCATACCGATAGTGAGCGTCGAATGAAAGACTCTGAGTACTTACTGCCGAAGAACAAAACGGCGAGTCGTAGGAAAGTTGGGGGGGTCGAGTCTCGAGATCGACTCATCCGACGACTCGGAGCGTCGGCATACTGTCAGGGCAACGGCGGAGGGGACATGGCTGTGGACAGAGTGAGAGAAAGGAGGGAGCAACTAGCGTTGACGCCACCATCATACTGAGCCCTGACAAGTTGGATTCCACGCATGTACGGATCCGAGTCACAGTTAGTACGAACCCCTAAACTGTCCGTCCATCTTTCTATGCCCAACTATGACGCAGACTGGGCGCTCCTCCCAAACAAGGATTCGGTCAGATGTAATCGCTCATCTCTCCTCTGTATCCAGACGTCTGGTGACCATGAGCAGCACGCCAACAGCTACAGGCAGTAGTTTAAAATTCGTAATATCTACCACAGAAAGCATCCAAGTTTAAGCCACCATGATCCCATCCATCCATAGCAAATCTTAGGCTCGCAGACGTCGGTTGCGATCATCGGGCCCGGGTGGACCTACTCGTCTTTGGTATGTGTACTACGAAACAGGAGCTCAAGAAATTTAACGGGATAAAAGCATTCTTGGAAAGGGAGGCGCCCTTGGGCGCGCGTCTTTGATCCGTTCGGTTGAACAGGCACATTCGGTCTGACTATGCGAAGTCGAAGGGATGCTGGAAGCCATTTCCATAGCAAACGACTCGGAGGCCTCTGTTGCAGCATCAGTCACAGCTTAGCCCCACTCTCCACGTCAGCAGACTGTATGTGCTCAATGACACAGGGCATGTACTCGACGAAGCTTTCGGAAGGATGGTCGGTTGGATTGATTGATCTCTCGTCCCGCTGTACATGTCATCTATATTGCTACGTTGTTTCCTACGTTCATACTTTTCCTAGCGATGACCGTCTGTAGAGTGCAGAGTCTACGTCCCAGACTAAGTCGTCTGTGGACAAACGGCCCACGTGGCTGCGCGATTTACTTAGGGACGGCGTCTGGCTCTGGCCGTCGCCAGCAGAGAACGCACGCCCGAGCTGGAAGCTCGTATCATTAATCTAGCAAAATCTTTTGCGGACGAGGAGGATTATGAACAAGACCCTTTCCTACGACAACTAGATTGGAGACTCGCTCTCGCCACTCCCCGTACAAAGCCGTCCCAGACATCTGCCCCCAAAATTACTAAGCCCCAAGTCATCTGGCCGAAATGGTATTGGGATCTTGCAAGACCAAAGAAAGACCTCCCACCTGGCACGCTCGACATCACCATGTGAAACCGCATCTCTCCGATTCTGCTCCGCCTGTCCTGGATGGGCCACCCTCTTTTCACTCCAGGGAGCATGGGTGGACATTTAGGGCCCTGAGCACCGTTGAATTCGCCACTTGGGTGCAGCCGCTCGTATTTTCAGACCCCGCTGACCAGGTGTTGTGCGAGATGGCGCAGGGAGAGGGTGAACGCTGTTTCCTCTTCTACATGCTCCTACACAAGGATGGCGAAATCGCCAACGTCGGGAGTCCACTCGCCAAGACCTTTATAAAATGCGCTCAAGGCGGAACGTTGACGAGTCCTGGGGACGAGGACGATGCCCAGGATGCACTGAACATGAACGCTCAATGCAGCTACTGGATCAGTGCACGCGATCGGATGCTGGATCAGATGGTCGTGTGGCAGAACGAACAAGTCGACGTTGAGTTTGCGCGATCGTCGGAGCACATGTAGGGTGCGATCCTTCCGCAGGTGATCGCTAGGGGCATCGTCATGCGTTGTGCGATTGAGAAGACGCGGTGGATGGAAAGCAATGCGAAGAAGAACTGCGTGGGATCCGAGCTGAAAGGAATGGTTCGCGCACCACCAGGGCATGCCGTTGTTGGAGCCGACGTCGACTTGTTGACCTTGACGTTCCGCTCTTCGGCTTTGGGAAAGCGGGTGGACTTGTCTAATACCGTACAGCATTCGGTGATGATCAATCGAGCTGTGTTGAGCTACTGCGGTGGCTTTTCTGGCTCTAGGGTATGACGCTAGATCTGCGCATTTAATCCGCCGCATTTTTTTGACCTGCGCGCTGCACACCTTTTATCCCCACCCAAGATGTTCTTGCCCACGCCGGCGTCCTCACCTTTCCCGCTGTCGGCCGCAACAGCGCCCACAACGGCAGCCGTCAAGAACGCATCGGTCACGGGCTCCATGTCCACCTCGTCCATTGCCTTGAGCGTTTCGATCGGCGGTCCTGTGACGGTTGTCTCTGCGGCGGTCTGAACAGCAGCGCATCCCATCAGCTTGAGGACCTCTTTGGCAAAGCGCGCATCGCCCTGGAGGGACGAGGAACTGATCGAGAGGAGCGTGCGTGATGCACCAGTGATGGCAGCGATAGCAAATGGATACGTCGTACTCAATGCATCCAACGGTCCAGTAGACTATATTGTCAACATAGGCATCAGCTAACAGTACTGGTAACGACATTGTACGAAATTGACAAAAAAATTTGGCCGGCTGCTACAGCTCCCGCCCGTTTCTCCAGATGGCAACGGCATTAATTCCTGCGCTGGACCTTTTTGTCACAGCTTACAACGTCGTGATTTGTAGTAATTTGACCGTCTTCTGGATTGAACTCGTCGAGGGTACGTTTACCCAACGTAGAGGAACCTACAGAGAACGAGTTTGGCTGAAGACGAGACTTTAAGAAACCGTTATGGGCCAAGATATCAGCAGCACGGTCGCTGACGAGCATGCGAACCGCGTCGTAAGCCCCATATTGTTTGCCATTTTGAAGTAATGTAAGGACTTCTTCATGCAGCCGAACGATTTCAGACTCTTCGAGAATGGTGATGTCGTCCGACCAGCGTGCAGAACCCATGATACGTGGAGCAGTTGGGTGTGCGAGACCGAGACGGCAAAGCGCGAGAGGTGTTAGACCCTTTGCGCCTAAAAGGGACATGGATGAGGGACGTATACACGGATGGGAATGGAAGCAAAGCTCACTGTGTTTACTGTGCCACAGTTTAGCTGCGGTTGGGTTGGATGTAAGTAAAGGACGGAGGGGGCTAGAACGGTCGAGATAGGCGATGATGAAGACAGTTGTGGTGACGATGAATGAAGCACGACTGGTTGTACCCTTTTTATTTGGTCGAACGGTCCAGTCAAGACGACGGATGTAGGACTTGAGAAGAGGTAGGGAGGAAGGAATAGGCCTGGTAACGTCCTTTGGAGGATAAACATTAGGTGCGAGGCCTGCGAAGAGGAGGGCGCAAAACATGGCTAGTTGGTGCAATGGACGAGAACCGTCGTAGAGGGTGAATACGTAGTTGTAAACGTCTTGTATGGCGTCGGAGGCGTAATCCAAGCCGGCGTTGCTGATAGTGAATTCAAGGGGAGGGACGGACTTATGCAAGATGGAGGAGAAACTCTGGAGGCGAACGTCCAAAGCATTCCAGTCGCCTGTCGGATTGTCCTTGATTATTTTCTCGGAAGCGCGGACTGCACGGATGTGAGAAGATTCGGTGCGAGTCAGGAGGATAGCGCGGTCTTGGGGACGGTTGTCTGAGACGCTGCCGAGAGACACCCATACGTTGTGCTTGACGGAGTTTGAGGGTCTGCGAGCAGGAGGAGGATCGGCGTTCCAAGGAATGTGAGATATGCGGAGATGGTTGGAAACAAAAATCAACGCCTGAGTTATGTATTTCGTGACGTCGTTTGGATGGAAACCGGCGCGTTGAGCGCACTTCTTAACCTCTTCTATCGCGACAACGACGACAGCTCTGGCGGTACCGCCTGAAATGAAAGGAGGTTTGCGACGAGCAGAAAGGTTCGTACATTGTTGAATGATGCGATCAGCGAACCAGGCGGGAGTCTGTTTTCCTATTGCGGATTGGACGAGACGTGGTTCTCCGACATTCTGGGGAGAGACAGCGCGGATGAGGTAAGGAAGAGAGGTTTGAGAACAGGCCAAAGGATTGTCCTGGTCGAGCCAAGTTTCGAGGGCAGTTTTTCTATCGGCTGCGAGAGTGCGAACGTCGAAGTCGTCTGAAGAGAGCAAAGGCCTGATTTCGAGCATGACGGCGGTGTGGACGAGGTGTTTGACGTCGGCGATGTAAGCGCGTAGACCCAATTCAATAGCGTAGCAAGCACGTCGCAATGTGATGTCGGATAAACGGGGGTAAACGTTTTGAGGGAGGTCGTTGATTCCGTTCAAGATCGTGAAACGAGCTTCATAACACTGGCAGGGAAACATTAGTGATGATATACGATAAATCACATAGTCGTGTGCGGAGGAAGAGAAGGGAATGACGTGAATGGAGGCGATGAAGTGCGTTATCGACAGTAACATGCGACCCAATGCGGAGCGTGTCTGAAATGTACGACCGGGACGCGATTTCGTTACACATCCTGGAGAACGTGTGATGCTTGCATTTCCGGAAACATCTTGAATGCGCGACACGGGTGTGGTGTGATTGCGCATTTCAGAAAACATACAGATTGCGCGTTACCAGCTCGACGGTGATATAATTCAACGCAGACCCACCTCGTAATGTTGAATACCGTAAGTGAGCTCCTGAACTCTCTTGGAGGCCGTCAATGGGCGTCTTGTGTAGGTATCGATCGGCCATTTATTGACGATCAATTTGACATCGTCCGAGACCAACGATGGTCTATGGATGAATTGATCAGAAATAGTGGGAAAGCCATCGATGAGGCAACCCAAAGAGAGCCAGGCGCGATCCATGAGGCGTCTGGTAAGGACTCGTGCATTTCCTGTGTGCGCAAAATTAAGAACTCTCTCGAACATTGCGATGTTCTCCAGGATATACGGGCTGATAGACTGTCCTTGAGCAAGCTTGGGCTCAAATCTATACCAAAAATGTTCAATGATTGAAGTGAGGGGATATGTGGTCCATGCATATATGTTGGGGATAAGCTGACAGCAGGGTTCTATGAGCCATATATAAATGCAGATGGTAAAGAAGGACTGACGTCTGGCTTGAATGCGATGACGCATGACTTCATAGTACTGGTTACATGCGGATGTGACCACAGTTTGGTGATGCGGGAAATGATTTTATCGTATATCGCGCTTGCGAAACGAGGTTAGTTCATGTAGTTATAAGGAGGGGGATGATAGACATACGCGCCGTTGCGGAACTGCGGTTTCAGTCGAGCAAGATGGACGGTAAAGGACGCTTCATTTCGCAAAGCTTGTGGTTGAGAAGCGCCGTTGATCTTGTCTTGAAAACGTAGATGGGGGAGCTTATCACGACAAGTCTGAAGTCTGCTCTCCCACTTGCGGGAAGCGTGCACTGAGGTGGCCGTGGAGCCAGCGAGGGCGGAGGTAACGAGGCCGATCTGAGTTGCATGAAACCTTGCTTCGTCTCGGAAACGGTGAGATATTTCGTTGTAGCTCTGAAAGAAAACAGGTTCGATAGCTGTGGGAAGCGGGTGATGATTTGCATGGTTGTCATGGTCATCGCTGTCATCAGGATCTATAACTGGACATGCGATGTCGTTGTTGAGAGACACGATATGTCGAGTGTATGGAACCGGAGGAGACTTGGATTGAATATTACCGACAGACTTGAGAAAGGCCTGAGGATAGGCAGTGAAATGCATTTCACGTGGAAGCCCGAGGTCATCGTGATCATCCAGAAAGAGGTCATGGGCATGATGAAGGTTAATCCATGCGCCATGCGATTGGATGCGTGTAGGGACCCTGCGAAGAATTCTGAAGCCATGTTCATCGTAAACAGAAATCTCATGACCATCATCGTCTAAAAGAGGTAGTTGATGAAGGTCGACGGGTTCGCGTTCTTCAAACAAATCGTCGTTGTCTGGACGGGAGTAGAGCACAGGGTGATCTGCGATAATGTCGTCGGTATCCTTTGTTCTCCAATGGGATACAAGGGCATATCTGGATTCAGATGAATGAGGGCATGAACAAAGAGGAGGCCCGAGGGTATGATTAGAGGCATACCTGAGCAAAGAAGCGGTTGCGAAGGTGAACTGGCGTAATTGTGAGTAGTCATGGTCCAAATCCCATACTTGACGCTCTTCGTCAGCCGTGTTTGGATTTGAGCACACCTCTTGGTTCTGTCCGTAGCGCATCGTGATCGTGATGGGGACATTTGACGTGATGAATCCATCTCTCTTCCATGAGTCAGGAGCATGTCTGACCCATTCATGCCAACTGTTCGTCATGTGTTCATGAAGGTCTTTGCACTCGGATAGGGTGAGGGTCAGAGTTCTTGTCGGTTCACCCAGGCGACCCCTGGAAAGGCGATGTGAGTAAATCAATGGTCTTGGGCAATGAAAACGATTGAAAAATCAGTAAATGCCATGCTCATGAAAGTGTGAGCAAGGGAATGTGCAATGCGAATGGCGCATTACAGGGGTTTCAGAAATATCCACTGGCACGAGGATACATGCAGGGTCTCGCATTCCAGACGTTCTTTTGAATATGTGCCAGATGATGTGCCGCATGACACATGTCCCTAAAGAACAAAGGAATAAAAACTGCGATGCTTACAATATCTCTGTGGATCGCTTCATGTTCCGCCTGTTGAGCGGTTCTGGATATTGGGCAGAGCAGTGGATGTCCCGGTACCTCATCTTCGTTAATGCCCATGCAAAGAACATGGTGACCATCATCGCATGCATTGACTTCAGAGCCGTCGTCGGCGCATTGATAGATAGGTACCTCCCCGGAGTATTGTCCATGTGGTCCTCTTCCAGGTACGTCAAAGGAACCATCGCTAACCATACATTCTCTTGTAGCCGTGTGCCAATCTTGAACATCCGACCTTGTGGATTAAAGGGCAGATAGCGAACGTCGGATGCTGGCCATAAAAGATTCGGGTGGTTGAAGGTGAGCGATACCGACCAAGTATAGTCGTGGCGGCGAACCGGTAAGACTGCCCCGAGTCCGATGTCATCGCTGACATGCAGCGTAAAGTCAATGTAGTGTGGGCCGACTCGTGGAAGGACGTTTGGCTGCGATACGTCCAGGGTGTACTCTTCGTCCACATCGATGACGCATCGCGTCTGCATCATTCCCATCGCCGACTTATGGTCCTGCCGTTCATACAACTTCTTCAGCGTCTTCAGCGTAGTCCGCCTCACCGCTGCTTCGCGAAACCGTGCTGCGTGGTCCACGACGTCGATTTCTGCCGTTGTGTACAACACAGCATGCAAGTCGTCCTGCATGTACCCGTCCACAGCTTGCATTGTTTCAGGGATCACCGTCGGGTCGTGTTGTCCCACACGTAGCTCCTTCTCTGGGTCGTACGTCGCGTCGAAGTTGGAATCAACGTCGTCCTCGTCTATATTTCTAAAGACAGACGCATCAATTATTTACCGGACAGGCCATCAGTGAGTCCTTACCCATTGTTCCCAGCATTAGCTGGCTGCATCTCGATCGCCACGTCCATAGTGAACGCGGAATGTATCGTTATGAGAGAAACCTGGAAGACAGTGAGTCGTTGGTAAGGACGAGGGTTTGTCACTCTCCTTAAATCTCCTCATCTAGTATAATTCATGCAAATGCAGTATAGAGCCATATAGAGCCGTCGAGGGTGGGACTCGGAGTACACGAAGGACACAGGGCGACCTCGTATTGCTCCCGGTCGGGTATTGGTGTAGTCAACGTCTCGTTAGCCTTGGCAGGATGGTTGGGGTTGGGACAGGTCGGGGTGAGCTGCCACAGGCTGCCACTCGGGTCGGTACAGTCGATATCACGTTAGCTTTAATGAATAAAGTTGCATGTTTGTGAGGTGGGTACAGGATCCTGTTGCTGCCGGTCGGGAGTTCAACGGGTCAGGCTAACGCGGTCGTCCCCGGGTGTTATTCGCCGCAGCGGTCCCGATGCGGCTGCTGGCCGGATCAAGGGACCAGAACGATTGGACGGGATCCTGTTACTGCCGGTCGGGAGTTGAGTCAGGCTAGCGTGGCCGCCAGGTGTTATTCGCCACAGGGGTCCCGGCCCCAGCGTCAACTCCTTTACCCGGCCGGGAGCAGCATCGCATCGGGATTCCCTAAGCGCTCGATGAGTGCTCAATGAGCGGGAATTTCAGGGAAAGTGTCGTACCAGGTGCTCCGGTCCAATCAGAGTCCTCGCTAAGCCCTCGCGTAGGCTCGCAAAGCCTTCAGAAACGCCACGTAACAACTGCTTTCTCCTGATGTAGCTCATGATCACGGTATTGACGTGTATTTTCAGCTGTTCCTGCGGTTGAATTCGTCCCAGCAAGAGAATGGATGCCGAGAGTACTCCTTACGGCGCGGTAAGCATGACTCTCGGTCTCCGTTCGACGGATCCTTACAGGTTTGCTCTAATTCTCGCAGGCCCAGTCTCACCAGCTCGGGTCCTTCCTTTGCTTGGTCTACCTACTGGCTCCTCGTCCTCTCACAAGCTCCGCACCACCGCCAAGGCTGGTGGTGAGGACCCCGCGATCTTCAACTTCGCCATCTCCCTTCTCCACGGTTCTTACCCTCCCAACCTAAACCACAAGATCACTCTTGCTAATGAGCTCACGGTCGTCGCCCCTCTCGGTGGACTCCAGTACATCCCTATCGAAGCCGCCAAACCCGGAAACAACCGCTCCCTCGAGCCCTGGACTGACGCTGGTACGTTCCACCGCACTTCTTCCACGAGGTCAGGGAATGTGGACTGATCCGATGCCACGTTTGGCAGGCTTTCCAGGAGCATGTCCAGACCGTATATGCTTCTTCCGAGTTCAAGGCTACCGCAAAGACTGCACAACCCTTCTTCGGTGCTATTCGTGACTTCGTGTTCGGCCGCCCCGCGATTCTGGAGAATGCCTGAAATATCTTTGACTATGTCAACACCCAGCTGATCTACAACCAGACCTATGCGCATCGACTTCCTCCCACTCTCGTCGACCAGGCTCGTGGCTTTGCTAACTTCCACGAGACTGCTATCTTTGGCTCTAGAGAAATCGG
>JBBPND010000526.1:0-10581 GCA_038090655.1 Gastroboletus turbinatus | reverse complement strand
TCTCTTCCATGCCTCGCAGTGCATCGTGTACCATTGACGGTGCGGTGCTACCACGCATCTATTAGGATACGTGATCATCGGACATGCGCACAAGATTGAGCAATCAAGAAGAGCATTACCACTTTTTGAAGAGAGTACTCAAACGGCCGTTCCAGATATTGCTTCGAAAAGATGTTTGCGATGGCCATCTGCCTCTTAAACGACATACCAGGAAACCACGAGGGGAGATGAAGCACTTGCAATAGATTCATGTCATAATGGAACATACAACAGGGAATGTGATCGACTCACATAATGGAAAGGCGCCAACCATAATGGCAACGTCGGGTCGAAAAGCAGGTACTATAATCTTCAACACATTCGCTGCAACGTCGGCGAGCTCGTCCTTTTGAGACGCCGGGTCATAGTCATACGTGCTGTTCAGAATGACCGACACCGTGTATCTCAATGGAGAGTTGAGTTAGATGTATCACCACAGTCACTCTCGTGCGATACACTTACTCGAACACATGATCATCGAGGTGTTCGGGGCCATCAAACAACCGCCGGAGGAGATTACATGCCTTGTGGTGTTGCAAGGGCAGAAATCTTGATGCTGCATCGAGCCGAAACGTCTGGTGAAAAAACCGTCTGTGCAATCGCCATCGATCGCCATAAGGTAAAAGAACGGAACTGAAACCGAGACCACACCTTGAATAGTGGATTGAGCTTAACAGTACGAATAAGACACAAGGAACTGACATTTCTGTGGTGATGAAGTACGGACGGTCTGAATAGTTCCCAGACCGAGTCTCGAGCAGGTCCTTTGCAATCTTTTCCGAATTGAGGATGATAATGTCTTTTCCAAATTGTCGAGCATAAACAATGTCGCCTACATGCACATCGGCTTCAGTGGACGACGCAGAAGTGAACATGTTGTAACCCACCGTATCTTCTTGCCCACTCGGCATATGTTATCCATGGAGCACTTGCATTTATTCCGATAACGTTCCCGACCAATGGTAACCCGGGAGGTCCAGGGGGCAATGGGTAAGAAGACCGACTTCCGAAAGCCCGTCGTCCAATATATAGAGCCACGACACACCCGAGGACCAAGGTGGCTGTCGTCGTCCAGTCATACATTGCGTGGAGGGTGATAAGATGGCAGACCTGCGGAGAGAGGATTCGTTTGGTTTTAGTATGTGAGAACTTGATTACTGTTCTTGGTAAACAAGATCTGGAGGACAACTGTAAGGACTTCGGCCACCACCGGCTCCTTGAACGCCCCAAACTTATAGTTACCCCGTTTTTTCATCTCGTCTGCTGCCGAAAAGAGCCCGCGTACGGCCCACAACACCGAGGGGTTTCTGGACCATCGAGGTTAACAAGGCACAAAACGTCGGGTGACATGGATTCCATATCTCTTGATCTTTCCGAGGTTCTATTGAGTTTTCTTGTTTGTATTTTGCATACCGCACCCGAGGGTACTCTGCGACCCTCAACCTCATGCTGCAGCGCATGCCAGCTTCGGATTAGCGCGTTACACCATTCCAGGCTGATCGACATCGATCCTGCTGCGATGGGAAGTAACACAGCATCTTCACCAGGATCCACGTCCTATTTGGGTTTGTCATCGTTCCGGGAATCAGCAAAGGTAAGTGCTAGATTCCTATGACCAGAATGTAGCGTTAGTTTCATGGACGCCCGCAAACGAAACTGACCTTCCGAAAAGCGCGAGACTGTTTGCTTGACTAGCTTCCGGATGCCAAACCGAACACAGTGATACAACTTGAGACTCCCACCACCCTGTTCCTTCAGTATACTGTTAGTATCGGTTTTATCTGAACTCAGGCCTACGGGTCGGCATATGTAGTCATACAAAATTTGACAATCAAAGAAACCTCACCACTCTTGCAATTGGAAGTGAATCCTCTTCTTCGTTTGATGCACGTGTGTAGACGCCGTGACGCCGCACAATCACATCACATAGAAGAGAAGTGCAGAAAAAAATTCCCGCCTCGTTCCTTGATTTTGTGGAAGTACAGTATACCAGGAGGCACTTCCAGGAGGACCAGCGCTTGGAGCAAAAGAGACAATGACATGCGACGAGCACAGTAGAGTCACGGTGTTACGAGTGGTAACCGAGAGTGAATGACAGACGTGCGCACATGATCATCCTTTCGTAGCTCAACTGCTGGGCCTTGAAGTGACAGGCTACTCCTTAATATACTACTGACAGCCTTGGTATAAATACTGGAGCACTCGTACTATAGCAGTAGTCTTTTCCCTCTATTCGATCTTGGACTTGAGCCAGTCATTAGACGAGAGAAGATTCTTCTGTGTGACAATACCTCTTACGAGCGAACTGTCACATCTTTTTTGACTTTACGAGTCCTTGCTTTATCTTTACCCTCTTCGACCATCATCCTCTCCGACGACCAACGGACCAGACGGGTTTGGCCAACCTAGAAGGAACCGACATCGCCGGACGCTCGAAGAACAACAACCTTGAATTTACCAAAACCCTTATTGATCGATCAAACATGAGTCGCTATACGCTTCGCAGCGCGACCATCAAAACAGGAGCTCAGCCGTCTATTACTCGTAGACGAGCTGCCAGCGAGTCATCTATCCCTCCCCAACCTTCTCCCATGACCGAGCCTTCGGGCGGACGGCATGGTGCCCCGACATCTGCCGCGGCGCGATCCTATCGCGACGCCGCAATGATGTCGAGACCGCAAACCCCCACTTCGGTGGCAAGGAGCGGGACGAGATCCGATGATGACCTTGTTCATTATAATCATACTGTGTACACTACACCCCCAGTGACTAGCCATACTGAACTGGACGTTCCAGTAGCCCCATCGAAGGACGTAGAACCCTCGGCAGGACCGTGGACTATCGTTAAGAATAAAAAACAGCGAGGCTCACGCATTGGCAAGAGCCCGTCGCACAATGTACCCATTGTCTCGAGCATCGAAGTGGCTCGTACCTTACAGGAAGCTGAGCGAAGCTTATCTGTAAACGACAGACAACGTATCCATAAGCGTATGGAAACTATAGGCATCACGACCGACTACTCGTCTGAGCCTACAGGAGAGGAGGGACCCTCTCAACCCAAGGGCAAAGGAGTTGACCCGAGGAATTGGGGAAACTCACGCCTGAGTGATAACGAACTCAACGTAGAAGCGCAAAGGAATGCGCTACGCGAATGGAGCGAGCAGCGCCTCGCTCGTTTGAATAAAGAAAATATTCGCCCAGGACGGGATTCAGGGAGCAGCGCGTCCGATTCCGACTGGGATGCTACGCTAGTATCTGAATCCGAGGTTCCGTTGAAAAAACGAAAGAAGCGATCGCGCTCGTCAGAAAGACGACGCCGTGAACGAAGGAAACGTGCTGCTCGTGAGACTCAACACAAGAGTAATGCGGGGGACAGATCCAATTCTATTCCTATCGAGCAAATGATAGCAAAAACATTAAGTACAAAGGTACGAAGCCCAAAGAAGTCGGGCAACCGGGTTATAGAACCCGCGCAGCAGATTGCACCAACAAGTTACCTTGGGAAAGCCTTAGGCCGAGTGGTCAAAAAGAAACCTAGGTACTCGGACTCAGACAGTACCGAGGGACCGAGCTCCTCGTCGAGCAGCGACGAACCGGGGACGTCAGGAGACGAATCCTCGAGCTCGAGCTCGTCGACGTCATCATCGTCCGATAGCAGCGATCGACGACACAAACCGCGAAAGAGGCGGAATCGTTCTGGTAACAAACGAAAGCGCGCGACGTCCAAACATCGTAAACGGACTAAATCTAAGAACCGAAAGAAAAAATCAGGTTATGGCAAACTGAAGCCGATACCACCTACTAAGTATGATGGGTCGCCTGACTCACGAGCATACCACCGTTTCCTAACGGAGGGCGCCGCGTACGTTGAAGCCGGACAAGTCGAGCTAGACAAGCAGGTTTTCGTGCTGTCGCATTACCTGACGGGCAAAGCCCACGACTTCTATATTCGAGAGGTAGCGGACGATCCGTATAAGTGGGATATGCACACTTTCTTCTTGGAACTATTTAATAGCTGTTTCCCTGTTGACTTCCGAACGAAACAGCGTCGGCGATTGACCGACTGTTTGCAACGAGGACGTACCGTGCGCGAATACGTCTCCGAGATGTACGAACTTTGGAATCTAATTGGAGATGTGAGCGAACGTGAAAAAGTAACGAAACTTTGGAGCGGCTTCCAGTACTGGATGCAACGAGAGTTGTGGCGGGATAAACTCAATCCTGAGAAGTCGTCCCTTGGCGAAGTGATCGCTGCGGCAGAAGTAATTGAAATTGCCCACTCGGTTGAGAATGGAGCCAGCCAACGAGCAAAGAGTAATGCTCCTCGGATTGGCCACGAGCGATCATCCGCAGCTAGCGCAGGGGCGAGCACTTCCAAGAGCAATGACACAGCTCGTGGAGCCCCCACTGCTGACCGTCCTCCTCGGGGTAGACACCGTGAGGGCTCTGGACGGGGGCGGTTTCGGCCGTCTAGGCAGGGGGACCACAAGGGCTCTGGTGCGGCTAGGCCAGGACGACAGCTAACTAACAAGCTTAAACTGTCCAAGGAAGAGCACGACCATGCAGTGGCCAACAAGCTCTGCTTCAAATGTGGAAAGGAGGGGCACTTTGCTAATGCATGCCCGAACGAGAACTCGGTTCCTGGGGACCGGAGTGGGCGCCCACCTGGCATTATTAGTAGTTTTAGCGTGCGCGTCACGCCTGGCGCCGAGCAACTTCGCGAGCTTGCAGATACTACCGAACGCATTGATCAGTTGCAGTTAGGCTCATGTGAGCTTATGCTTGAGAGCTTTCGAAAGGAGGAGCTTCCAGATGTACTGTGCAGGATGGGAGACCCATTAGCTCGGCGTGCTGAGCACGTCTTGGCGATGAGTGCACCTTATCCAGGTGACGACACCTCGGACGCAGGAGTGTATCGTCGTGATCGCTTCGTCGTCTACCGCACCAGCGATAGCCAACACGTCATATGCGACGACAGGAGGGGGGAAGTGGATCATAACGACCACTGGACTACCCTCATCGAGTCTCAACACCTTGAGAACCGAGCATTTTGCCTAGGTGATTGGTATGCCAAGCAGCAAATTCGCTTCGGACTCGGAACAGAAGTCCAACGTAGGCAACGTGAACGACGCCTTACCATGGGCAATACCATCGCTCTTCGAGTGGAGGAAATCCTTATGGCTAAATACGACCCACATTGGTGTGGATCTGGGCGGTTGCACCGCTTCGACTGTATCATCTATGAAACAGATGAGGGAGTTAAGTACCTTATCTGGGACCGAGAACTGGAATTCCGTACCTATGTACCAACTCATCTGTTGCTGCGCACACGCTTTGACTTGATCGGGTGGTACGAAGCCAGAGTCCGAAAGGCTAAGAAGGAACTACAAGAGTTCCTATATGGAAGTACAGACGACATTGTAACCCTTTGCCTCCCAGAAGTTGAGCTGGATGACGGGGAGATTTCTCCGTTGACGTTGGCAACCGTTGAACTCAGAAGCACGACCGAATCACCTAGGGTGAAATGGGGACTTAGTTCACATGGACGAGAAACTGTAGTGGAAATTAACGGGACACAAATCCCTGCTGGAACGTACCCTGCACTGCAGCGGAACGCGTCGGTAACAAAAGACTTTAAACGCCTACTCCCGAAACCCTTAGTTGTGGTGGTGGAGATAAATGGACGTCCAGCGCGCGCACTTCTCGACACTGGATCCCTAGCCGATTTCATGTCAGCCAACCTGGCAGAACAGCTGAAAGTACCGCGAATGGAACTAGCAAAACCGCTTACCGTGCAACTCGCAGTACAAGGATCACGATCCAAGGTGAACTATGGGACCAAGGTCCTATTGCGCTATCAAGAGATCAGCGCAGAACGATATTTCGACATTATCAACTTACAAAACTATGACTTGATCCTCGGAACCCCGTTCCTGTTTCAGCACAAAGTGTTGATCGGGTTGAACGACTCGCGAGTGGTCATAGGTAGTCGAGATCCTCTTCCTCTGAAGGGAAGTCAAGTGCAGGTGCTGGAATCGAGAGCTGCCGATATCCTCGACGAGGAAATAGAAGTCGTGCGAAAGCAACTGTACGCGTTAGCCAAACCGCTCTGTGCGAAAGCAAGCGAAACTGGCTTACCACCACTGAGGATAATTAACCATCAGATCCCCTTAATTGATGAGAAGAAGGTGTATCCGTGGCGACCATCGAGGTGCCCGGAAGCGCTGCGACCACAATGGGTGGAAAAACGTAGCGCATACTTGAAAACTGGACGTTGGAAAGTGACAAGCATAGGGAATACCGTCCCCATGCTGTTCATAAAGAAACCAGGTGGCGAAAAGCTTCGGACCGTAGTGGATCTACGAGAACGAAACAAAAACACCCATAAGCTATCAGCACCATTGCCAGACATTGACGGTATCTTACGACGAGTTAGTAAAGGCAAATATCGGTCCATCATTGATGGACAGGATGCGTATGAGCAAATCCGAATCATCCCAGAGCACGTCGAGCGTAGCTCCGTTACGACGCCGGATGGAAACATGTTGAGCACTGTGATTCAGATCGGGGATTGTAACGCCCCTGCTACCTATCAAGCACTGATGAATCATCTGTTCAGTAACTATATTGGACGATGGATGGACGTTTACCTAGACGACATTGTCGTATACTCGAACACGCTTAAGGAACACGTTGAGCACGTGCGAATAGTCCTTGAGATATTGGCCCGAGAAAAGCTATACCTGAGTGAAGGCAAGCTCAGGTTTCTGTGCAGGGAAATGAAAATACTTGGTCGTATCGTCGACGACGAGGGGATCAGAATGGATCCTGCTAAAGTCGATTCAGTTGTCAATTGGAAGACCCCGACCAACAGGGACCTCTTACGAGGATTCATTGGATCAGCTGGATACCTAGCTGACGATATTTACAAAGTCAGAGTCCCGATGGGAGTGTTGTCCGCAATTACTGGGGACAACATACCTTTTCGCTGGAGCGAAACCGAACAACGCGCATTTGATCGGATAAAACAATATGTCCAAGCGTGCAGTGAGCACCGCCGAGTGCCGCTAGTATACGGAAAGGATGCACCACGAGTGTGGTTGATGACGGACGCGTGTATCAATGGTATCGCCGCTGTAGTCGCTCAGGGCGCTGAGTGGAAAAAAGCGCAGATCGCTGCGTTCTTCAGCGCAAAAATGAATCCTGCGCAGCAGAATTACCCTGTGCACGAACAAGAGATGTTAGCTGGAGTAGAGGGCATGTTGCGATACCGCGATATCCTCCAAGGGATCCCCTTTACCTGGTTAACGGACCACAAAGGGTTAATACACCTTTATAACCAACGGGACCTTTCCGGCAGACAAGCTCGCTGGATGGAAAAGTTGAGCGAGTTCGACTTCACAATCGAGTACGTGCCTGGTGTCGACAATGTCTTGCCGGACGCATTGTCTCGTTTGTACTCTAATGATGCACCGGGAACTGTGCGGACTCCATCAGAATATGTTCAACTCGCTGAAGTGGGGTTAGACCTGGGCCTCATTGACCTTGTGTCCATGCCTGTCTTGGTGGGCGCTGAGGCTGGTGTGGCGACGCCAAGGGGTCGTCGACAGGCCTTGAAAGATTTGTCGACTCCTCCAGAAACTGGTCGTAACAAGCAGGAAATTCGTCCTAGCCGACGCACCAAGGTTGCTACTAGTAGCAAACCTGTAAAGCCTGGGCGGCCTCCTCGGATGGACACGAGGGTGGAAATTGCCAAGCCCGAGCAGCCGCAACGGCAAGCTCGTGTGCGAAAGGTAGTGGCTCCCGCGGAGACGGGGCGTCCTGAGACATCTGCCGAATTTGCTCGGCGGGTGCGTGATCAGTTCGTTCTGCGCGGGCCGCGAGAACGAACGGAAGGGGGGAAGTCGGGTGAACCATCCCTGATCAACCCAACTCCTTCTACCAGCCAAGTAGAGGCGACCTCAGAGCACAACGCGAACCTGACTACAGATGGTGTTAACGATGGAACGAATGAACGGGTAGACTTCCCACTCACGTTCCTGGACGAGGACAATGTCCTGACGAAAGTAAAGAACAAGTATGAGCAAGATACGTTCTTTAAAATGATCCTGGACTCACCCAGCACATACCGAAACTTCGCAATTAAGGACGGATACGTCATCCTTAAAACCAAGGACATAGATGCGATTTGCATCCCTGATGTCATGGTAGACGGACGGAAGGCGAGAGAGCACCTGATCACCCAAGCGCATTCAGTATTGGCGCACTTAGGGTCAACCAAAACACTTACCTACCTGCGTGACTACGTATGGTGGAAAGACATGGTGGAGGACGTGAAACGCTACTGTGACTCGTGTCAGACATGTAAGCGGAGTAAGCCGTCGAACCAGAAGCCCTACGGCCTTCTGAATCCCTTGAACGTGCCTGCGAGGCCTTGGGACTCAATAGGAATTGATTTCGTTGGACCATTACCGTTGTCTAAGGACCGGGATGGTGAATACGACTCCATAACGGTGGTAATTGATTTACTTACCGCTATGGTACATTTGATTCCGAGCAGAATCAACTACACAGCTCGGGAGATAGCTGAGCTAATGTTTGCTGAAGTATATAAGCTGCACGGCCTACCAAAGTCAATTGTTAGCGACCGAGATGCATTGTTCACCAGTACCTTCTGGAATCACCTAAACGACCTAGTTGGAATTGAGCAGCGTATGTCTAGCGCGTACCACCCTCAGTCGGACGGCTCGACTGAACGAGCGAACCGAACCATTGGGCAGATGCTGCGATCTTGCATTGGATCACACCAAAGAGATTGGGTTTCAAAGCTACCTGCTATCGAGTTCGCTATTAACTCAGCCCGGTCGGAATCGACTGGATATGCACCTTTCTTCCTCAACTCTGGACGGATGCCTCGAACCTTCGTGTGGAACGATGCGCCTAAAAGCGAGTACCCGAGTGTTAGAACATTTGCACAAAAAATGAAACTGGCCGTGATATCGGCGCACGACGCCGTGCTCGCAGCAAGGGTGAAACAATCTCGAACCGCGAACCGGAAACGGCAAATTGCACCATTCACAGTAGGTGACCTGGTCTACGTGTCCACCAAGAACATGTCGTTGCCCAAAGGGCAAGCACGAAAGTTAGTGCCTAAGTACATCGGACCTTACCAAGTGGTCAGGGACTTTAAGAATAACTCGTTCGAGTTGAACCTTCCCGCTAGACTGAGTCAGCGCGGAATACGCCCTGTGTTCCATGCGTCGTTACTGAGAATACATGTTCCTAACGATGACCGTTTGTTCCCGGGAAGACTTGAGACACAAGTAGCCGACTTTGGAGACATCGGACCCGAATGGTTGATCGACCGAATCATGTCGCACCACGGAAACGGAACGAGCGCCGTGTTTGAAGTTAAGTGGACGTCTGGTGACGTGACTTGGATGCCCTACAGCAATATCAGTAACCTAGCAGCGGTGTCCGATTACTTGGAACTGATTGACACTGATAAGATTGAGGACTTACCGAGAGGCAGCGGGCACCCGCCTGACGACGACCCGCAGGTATTTATTGGGGCCTGCTCATTAGATTGGGACGACCGAAACTCCCGCCATCCTCACCGACGATCAGCAGACCGTCCTCTCTTGATGGATAAACTTGATAATCTTCCCTCGATATTCCGGAAGGGCGACGACTTTGTATTCGTTGACCCCCACGGAACCGGACCCCACCTCGTGACAAGATGGCAACTCCACCTCTTTATTGAACACAGTAGGCAAATCCGCACGATGGTGCGCTCCGAACGCTTGGATCCCCCACCGGTCGGATACGAGCTCATTGCTCGCGCGTTCAATGCTGAGCCTAAGGTCAGGTCTCAGTTTTCGTTGCTTAACCACGAAACTGGCCGTATCCTCACCAATGACATGCCCGAACCATCTCCCGCTACCTTCTTTGGCTCCCGTAAACCATTACCTCCCCCCACCGAAGATCAAGTTCGTCGCTACGCACAGGCCGAGGCGCTTGCTGATGACGAACTGGCGAGACGTAGCCGTACCTCGCGTGGAATCAGGGAGAGGTTTCAACGGAAGGGACAACAAGGAGGAGGCGAGTGGCCAGAAGATGGAGGGTACAAAGAACGAGGTAATCGAAGGATGGGCAGTGCTAGGGGCGAACGGCAAGGCGGCAGAACGAGGCAGCGACCCAGATCGAGGAGTCCGGCCTGGACCAATCGTGTAGATGAAGAAGCCGCCGGGTCGTCCCGTGCTTCCGCGGGTCCGAGTCATATGGAGTATAGCGCAGCCGCGGAGGAGGAAGATGTCGACGCCGAGGGAATTCCTGATGCAGAGGACCAGGAAATGGCTTAGCATGAAGACGCTTTGCCGGTTGGAACGAGCGTGGACGCTCGCTGGAGGGGGGGATGTTACGAGTGGTAACCGAGAGTGAATGACAGACGTGCGCACATGATCATCCTTTCGTAGCTCAACTGCTGGGCCTTGAAGTGACAGGCTACTCCTTAATATACTACTGACAGCCTTGGTATAAATA
>JBBPND010000525.1:0-10582 GCA_038090655.1 Gastroboletus turbinatus | reverse complement strand
TACTCACCAACTCAGGACTAGAAGTACTAGTCATTGTTTTGTCTAGGAGATAAAATCTATCCCTAGCTTATAGTGTTTCAACCGTGGAAGGTAAAGCATAAAGTCTGGGGGAAGACAACTATATTTTTGTTCATTTCCTATTGCTTAACCTAACTAAACATCACAATGCCATTGCAACCTAAGAGTGTTGCAACGTGTGCAGGAACAACACGATGCACTAGAAGCTTGCTGCCAGTTGCAATGTGCGTGGTCTACACTAGAACCATAGTCCTCAGTTTGGATGCTCCAGAATTGCAAGTGACCATGGTTCTCGGTTTGGCCATGGCGGTGCAGCCACATGTACATTGACAATGATAGGTCGCCATCCTCCTGAGTGTTACTGTAAGGTCGCAGATGCCATGGATGATCCTCCAAGCACTGAATGCATTGCCACCGGGGTCATTGTGCCCAACACCACCACAGTCCCCAAGGCCATCTAATGCTGCCACCAGTGGGTTCGAAGCGACTGTCAGAGACATATAAGAGCAGGCACTTTACCACTCTGTTCTTCCCCAGCCTGACTTGCACTACACTCTTTCCACAACCACCCACTACTCTCACAACTTCTCTTTCTGCCATGACTGCCACAGATGCAAGCATCTATTCCTCTGATGACGCACCGAGTTTTCTATCTTGGTGAACGATACCATGTGCGGTGCATGATCTTACCACCTGACTTCCCTTCTTTACCAATAACACCGCTATCATCAAGCTCTTGCAGAGCTTCTGCAAGGCATCCAGTTGTCAGAGGAACATGCTGCCGAAATCATTGGCGCAGTCTGTGCAATCATACCACGGACGCCAGCCCGATCTGGTAAGAATCCGCAATTGAATCCTTCCTCCAAATTGGCTAACTGCTTTTAGATACATGTGCCTCTCCCTCCCCACTGCCGACCTCTGCCAACTTGGCCATCACTGCTCCAACCATCAGAGAAGTTCCCCCAGTACCAGACCAATCCGAAGGTGTGCCAGATCTTCTGATGCCTGCCAGCTTGGCCACCACCGCTCTGGGCATTGCAGCAGTTCTCCCGGTGCCAGACCAATCTGAGGGTGTGCCAGATCTTCCGACACCTGTCAGCTCAGCCACCACCACTCCAGGGACCGCAGCAGCCCCCCTGGTGCTAGACCAATCCAAGGTCGTGCCAAAGGTCCCATCCAGGCACTATATTGCTGCGCACAATGGCACCAACTTCCTCCTCCCATTCGAGGGTGAATCTGAGCTGTTCTATTTGGTCACTAGGGGCAAGATGGTCAGTTTGTTCTTGAACTGGTAAGTAAACATAACATTCAATTTCATAGTATCTAATATCCATCTGATAGGGAGAATGTAGACCCTTTGGTTGACCGCATGAGTGGTGCAACCTATCGCCGGCTTCAGCCAGGGACTGCCATCTCTGAAGGACGTCAGATGGTGATGAAGGTGATTGACAACAAGGTGGTTAGGCCTGCTGGTAAAATGCCTCCTGTGGTGCCTTTGTAAAATCATCATATACATATACTATAAATGTCTTGTTGCTCGGTGAATGAAATTTGGTGCTTTCCTGTCATTAATCTCAATTCAGCATTGGACTGTAATTGGATCCTTCAGCATTTCTAGCTTGGGATACTGTCAGGAAGATCAAAGTGTGAAATGGCGCCTGTCACATTATAGAGATTTATGTAGAACAGTCAAATCACACAGGACCTTTGAAAATGACATCATACTTTTTTTCGGGACAAGTGTTGGGAAATGGAATGTGTACCATGATTTCAACTCGGAGGCTTGAGCATGTTCACTTCATAGTGTTATTCTCCCATACTGTCCTACTAGTAGTCACCTGAGGGACAGTCATAAGATCTAACAGAATCATGTTCTTTGTGTAAATCTCCCATACAGTCCTAGTACACTATGTGAACACACTGGCACATGGTGCCAAGACCTGCGATTCAGTCCAGCTGAGACATCACCACCTAGGAGTAATACTATGGGACAATCCAACATATAGATCTAACAGAATCCTGTTCTTCATGTAAATCTCCTATACAGTCCACACTAGCTACGTGGACTTGAATTTCTTTCAGGAATGCTTATCTGCATGCAACCGGAATACCACTGGATTCTGGATTTACTACATCTGTGCTGCATCTCACTACCAACCAGTATTGTGGGTATATTTTTGTTAGCAATCAAGTTTGCTGTATAAATCTCCTATACAAGGGGGAAAGTCCTCATAATGGGTAAGCGCAGTCTGTCTGAGTCAGCCATGCTACCACATTCACTTAACACTTCAATGGCTCACTCAATGTGCTGTCCCAAACTATACAAAACCCCAGAGGAACAAGTGCTTGCTGCATGTTCCTACCGTGTAAAATACTATAAAACATATGGAAGGCCGGTACTTTTTGGGCACAACCACTGACTCTCTTTGTAGTCACAAGAAGAAAATCAATCAAAAAATCCAAGCAAGATGCACCAGCAACAAAGCTAATGGGGTGTAAGTAAACCTTATGTGCATCTCTCCCTCAATGATCTTAAAACTTGCAATTAGGTCACAGCATTCTGATAGCGTCCCATTGCTTGGCCAACCAAGAGCACCAGACATACTGTCTCGGCGGTAAGCTGAACCCAGGATCTAGTATTGTAAAGCTGAGACAAATGTGCCATAATAGTGCTGGAAGGCCAAAATGAACGGACAACATGGAGTTAGATGACACTACAAAACAAGTCGAGCTTGCACTCCGACATACAATCAGAGGGTCATCTCGCCAGTTTGCAGAGTCCCTGTGCAATGAGTACTTAAAGAGTGGTGACGGTGACTACTCGAAAATCTATAATGCGCTCACTACTATCGAGCAACTCGAATGTCAGCTGCACACTGTTCAATCAGCTTCACCACAAGGCAATGCGGGAGCTGACACAGCTCAGAAACTTCGTGTGGTGATACGCATTCTGGAAGATCTGCTTCTTAATGCCATGGAGAAAAATGATATCTCAGATCTTCAAGGCCGTGGGGTCTTATTCTACCAAAGCGTCGACAATGTCTATTAGCATTTGTCATTGATCTCGTGACAAGAGCAACTATATTCAATTTTTTTTGGTCGTCAGGTTCAATTGTGCTTGGGTCAAAGTCACCACAAAATGGTAAGGGTGGCAGTCTGGTGACTTTGTTGATCGTGATGGTGTGGCAGATAAGACCTATTGGAAGCTTGGTGGTGCATTCACCTCCTCCCATCATACACGATGGGACTCCTGAAGCGAGACGAACTATGTGTCTACTCCCCCACCGTGACACACCTTCTCATCAACTTATACCTATTCTCATACAGATGGCACCTCCCGGTTGGATGACTACCAAACAAAAAGCCTTTCTTGAGGGCGAGCTGAAAGAATACATCAAGATTGGTTGCAAAGAGTACAAGAAGTGCTGGACCACCTTGTACCAAATGTGGGCGCAACGCTGGCCTGAGTGGGCAACCACTCTCCGAGATCTTCCACCCAACCAAGCTCTGAGTGGCAAACAAGCTGCAGTGCTCGTGAAGGCCTGGGAGAAGTGTCAGAAAGTGAGTACATTTATTATGTCACTTGTAGCATCCATAGCTCACTGCATGGTATCTAGCAACTTCAGCAATGGATGTGTTGGCATGCCGGTGTGGGTGAAATCCGGGCTGCAAACAACAAGATGGCATGCCTCCTCAATGACATGCTACAGCCCAAAACGCGCACCAGGAAGCTCTGGGAGATTTACTCCAAGATTTACTATGAAGCACATGTCAAGGATTCAGTCCCTGCAGGATCCAACATCGTCGCGATATGGCAGAGGATCGAAGAGGCACTCAAGAAGGAACCACAGGAGGTTATTGACGAACTCAAGCTGGAGCAAGAAAAACAAAGGGCATCACTCTGAAAGGGTAGCTCAGATGATGACAGCATTGAAGTAGATCCACTGAGTATTCGAAAGTTAGTATGCTGGATCTTCAAGACAACATTAGTCACTGACTACAATGTATCACCAGGAATATTCAAGAGCTCAGACCAATGCTCCACCGCATGCTAGAGCACCTTGCCAAGAAGACTGGCTGGTCGTTCAGCCTGATAATGGGTGGACCCAATCCTATCTCACCGGAAGAAGGTAGTCGGATTACTAGGTTAGTGTTTTTCTGTCGGCTGCCTGCACATGTGCTTACTAACCATGTGACTATGATAGTCTCCATGTTGGAATGGATCAGGGGGGCGGGACTTCTCGGATGCCTATGACAAGTACGATACTTGTCTTGTTGAAGCATATGGGGAATTTCTGAACAGCATACTGTATATGGTAGTAAATACTGGCTCTCTGGTGGGAGGCAACACATACTAACTATTTGTGCAGCTGGCATGCAACAATTCAAGGGCACAGGCAAGCCCCAATCCCCAGAGCCAACCATGTGTTATGCTAGTTGCGTAGTAACTAGTCAAGTGTAGGCTTCAAGTGTAGCCTACAGACACTCAGGTGGTCTCACTATCCAATCTATCCCTTGTGCGCACACAGGGAGCTCGAGGGACTCGTGGTAACTAGAAACAACACTAAGATTGCGTAGAACTAGCTAAAGACTACTGTACATGGAGACTAGGTATTTATAGTAAGGTGGAGTGAGCATAGACCTACTATGTCATAGCAGGTCCTAGGGTCTACCTAGTCAATGTGAGTCACCCCTGGGTTGAGGGGATAGAGATGACGTAGTATGTCATCTAGAAAGGAAGTCGTCCGAAAGGAAATGCCTATACAACGCTTCAAATGAAGTGTGGGAAAAACAAACAGTTCGTGGGAAAAGTGAACAGTAGACGAACAGTTGGTGAACAGTGGCGAACAGTGGCGTGGGAAAGTCGCGCTGTTTGTGGGAAAATGACAAGAAAGAAAGAAATAGACACAAAGGAGTTATAACTCAAGTAGAAAGTCATCTATGTAAATTGAGGTGGTGTTTGCCTCTATTGTAGCAAGCACCCGGAAGGCGTCAGGGGCTCCATAAGAAGAAGGAATGAAAGAAAAGGGGTCCGACAATAAGAAAACCGTAACACCATGGCCATCACTGAAAAGGACTCTGATGCCAGGGTCAGTGTAATGAAAGGTCCTGAAGCCCCAGGGAGTACAAGCAACAAGGAAGAAGCCGATGGGAATGAAGAAGAGGTGTCTGGAGCATGCACAGCAGCACATGAGGAGGACAACAATGGGGGGAGGAAGCTGCCAACAGGGAACAGGAAGGAGAAGGGGGGACAATGGCGAGGATAGTCCTGCACCTCATCCATCTTATATACCCTCCGCTCCCACACAGGCCACTCAGCATAGTGCCAGCATTGCATTACCAACCAATGTTGCAGCGCCAACTGAGATTGCAACACCAAGCAATATTGCAATGCTGAGCACATGTTCACCTCTCAATACATCATCACCAGTGTCTCTACCGTCGATGCAATCCAGCTCTGTTGTTGCAACACCTCAAAGCTTTGCAATGTCCCAGGATCCCGATCTTGCCTGTTTCTCTCCATCTTCAGCCCTGACATCTTCCTTGGATTCATCTGACATGTTCTGGACTGGAGGAGGTAGCGTTCTGGTGTTCTTGACTTCATTTACAGATCTTCTTCTTGGGAACACCATTCAACCCCCCCTTGATATGTCCATGAACTGGAATGCTGGCCTGACAGGCTACTCCATTGGAGCTGGAGTGGCCATCCATCCAACCCAGGCTCAAGCTACGTTATTCGCCCTGTACCAAGCCCCACAATTCAATTTCAGAAGTCACGCAGGTCTGACAGGCTATGGAGCGACTGCTTATCAGACCCAGACTCAAACCATGTCATTCACACCTTACCCAACGCCACAGTTCAATCTCGGCAGTCAAGCAGTGTTCTTCAGGGTTAATACTCCACCACATCAATTCAATGATGGCGTTAACAGCTTGTCTCACCTGCCTCCTAACTCTGCTGTGCCCCATGCCCAAACTGCGCTGGTCCACACACTGCCAGCACCATCAAGGCAAGCATCCAGTCCATTGGCAACCATACACGTGTCACCAGCCCCTCCAAAACCACCGACAGAACCTGGCATCATCAACACCCTTCAGCAGACTTCAGGCTCGAATGCTGGGACCAAAGGGACTAAAGAGAGTGAAGGAGATTCAGGACGTTCAAAGTGAAAACATATTCCGTCTCAGCATGCACAGAGAGACAACGCCATTGGAGTTGGCAAGGAGAATCATGTTCCACCACCTGCCAGCAAGAATGTCTCCCCCAAAGGTAAAAAGCAGGCGGCAAGTGGGGATGTGGTGGACGGACAGCGAGTGGCAAAGTACATTCTTCATTACCATTTGTTTGAGTTTCAAGCTGACCATCCCACAGAAAGCAAAAATCAAAGGCATGATGTCATTTTGGGCCTAATTTTTTTTCGGGGTCAAGGTAATCTATACGTTGATTTGTTGATCTATTCTGTGTGATCTGTAGTATGAGTTGTATACATCTATATATGATATAAACGAATCAAGCAATCATATTGAAACTGTGACATGTTGACAATATGAAAGTACCCAAAAAAAACATTGGTCCATGCCACAGGGAAGCAACAGGGAGCGAGCATTGGAATAAAAACATAGGGCCCAAGAAAGTCCAGGTGCAAGAGGGCATGTTGCAAAGGAAATAAGGAAGGGGAGTGTGTGTTGCAATTGGAATTGGGATCCCAGCAGCACGCCATGTGAAAGGACCATACCCATTGCAATGAAAATACCATTGAAACCGCCTTGTCAGGCAGGTACACTGAACGGACGAAGACAGAGCGTGAATGAGCGAATGTATTCGAAAGGGGAAAAAACAAGATGGTGGTCTGTCTCTATGATCCTCTATATATACTACTCGGGCGTAGAATGCCAGAGCTGTGGTGATATGTGAGTAGGTGACAGCATGTGAGTAAGGCATTGCGAAGGGAATGTGAAAGTGATGGCCAAGAGCAGGCTTACAACCATGGAGAGGTAGGGAATGAGGGGAGAGGGCGCATTGAAATGGAAATAAGGAGGGGGGAAAGCTGTGTGTGAACATATCATACCTGTTGCAATAAGATCAGCAGGGCCAAGAAGGTGTGGGAGGGGGCATGTTGCAATGGAAATAAAGAGGCAGGAGAGAACCGCGTGAAAGGATCATACTCATTGCAACGAAAATACCAGGGAGGGGCAGGGAACAAGCATTGCAATATGATTGGCAGAGCCGAGATCATACCCATTGCAATGAAAATACCAGGGAGAGGCAGGGAACGAGCGTTGCAACAGAATCGGTGGGGCTGAGAAGGTGCGGGAGAGGGCGCATTGCAATGGAAATAAAGAGGGGGCAAAGCCGTGTGTGAAAGTATCATACCCGTTGCAATAGGATCAATGGGGCTGAGAAGGTGCAGGAGAGGGTGCGTTGCAAGGGAAATAAAGAGGGGGGAGAGCCATGTGAAAGGATCATATCCATTGCAATCAAAATACCAGGGAGGGGCAGGGAATAAACGTTGCAATAGAATCAGTGGGGCCGAGAAGGTGCAGGAGAGGGCATGTTGCAAAGGAAATAAGGAGGGGGGAGAGCCGCATGAAAGGATCATACTCATTGCAATGAAAATACCAGGGAGGGGCAGGGAACAAGCATTGCAATAGGATCAGCAGGGCCAAGAAGGTGCAGGAGAGGGCGCATTGCAAGGGAAATGAGGAGGGGGGAGAGCCGCGTGAAAGGATCATACCTGTTGCAATGAAAATACCAGTGAGAGGCAGGGAACAAGCATTGCAATAGGATCAGCGGGGTCGAGAAGGTGCGCCAGGTATGAGAGGGTGCAAAAGGAATGGTATGCATATGCTGTGTTGCAATGAAAATGGACAAGAGCATTGCAATTGGGCAGATACAAGGGACAAGTGTTGCAATGGCAATAAGGAGAGTAAGCGTGACATGTTGCAACCTCAAGGCATATGCGCAATCAGTGTGTAGCAATGCTAAGTAGTGTGGCGCCATGCAATACCTCTGATGTGGCGGCACCGCGGAATGTTGCAAGGTGACTCTGACAGGCAAATTTGCAACCAGTATACCACTACAACTATAGTCTTTCTTTGCAATGAGACTCCAGTATAGCCTGAGTGGAGTAGGATGAGGAACGGAGGACTCACTGAGAGTACGACATCTGGGGGTACTGTATCTAGCGCCAGCTGGGTATTTATTCCCAAGCTTTTTAAGGTGTAGCAGTGCATAGTTTGATTGGAGTTTCAGTTCTGGTGCGAGGGTGGTGTTGAATAGTAGGTTGGCCAAACCATATGATCCAACACTCGTTCGGGGGGTAGGGAATAAAAAAGGCTTATGTAGCTTAAAAAGATGTAACAAAGGCACTCTTGAAAGAGATGCTTGGTCACATGGAAGAGTCTTCGGACAGAAAATAAGCTGGGTCAAGTGTTGGAATTATTATTCCTTATTTAGTATTACTGGCTTACTTAAGCAGACAGTATTTTCGGTCTCAAGGACCTAGTTACACCTCAGCTGGTTTCCCAACCACTGAGGTGAGTACAATATTATTAGAGCTACCTATTACCAGTACTGACTACTTACAGTACTTAGATATTCAATAGGTAAGCTCAGCTGGTTTCCCAACCACTGAGTACTTAGATATTCAATATCAACTCCTAGCTTGAAAGTCACTGTGGAGAACTAGGGGTTACAAGTTGTTATCTACAGTTTATATACATATCTCGTTGTCCGTAGTAACCATGGTTTCCGTTCCTTGAAAATAAGATGACTGTTGAGTTGAATCGGCAGTGAAGTAAGATCCTGTCAGACCGATACACCACCTTCCCCGGGTGGCGTCCAGACACCACTACAGTCATCCACCGGCACTTTAAACAGCGAATTTGGAAGTCATGTAGAGAACACAACACCACAAATTCTCTAGATCAGAAATGTTGGATGTATGGTATTATAAAGTTACTTCTAGACTATAAGGTATATGGAATATAAAATGTTGAGAAATTTACAGTGAACTTGTCTACGAGAAAAGTCGCTTTATCGTGGTCCACCATCACTTTAAACAGCTACAAAAATGATATATCAGTAGCGTCAGGGTTGATCTAAGTGTTATTGGATGATATCGCGTTGATCACTCATCTTCGCTCCCACCTTCTGACCGCATGCCCTTATCGCTGTCGTGCTCATTCCCCCTTGCACTTCAATTGTTCCACCACTTTTAGCCCAAGGCCTCACAGGTGCTCCCTCCAACTTGCCCTGTTTCGGCCTCGCCTAACTAACTTGTTGTTTCTTGTCCTTCGCGAGGTCTTTTTCTTCCTCCCAAAGGAGCAATTGCTCTTGGTAAGTCTCTGTACACTCTTTGTTTTTCTGTTTACATGCGTTGTCTGCTTCTTTCCAGGTTGCCACTAGCTCACTTTGAGCTTCCCTTTGCTTCCGCCAGTTCTCATGTTCCATCTTGTCCCTCTCTGTTGTGGCAATCTGTTCATTGATGAGTGTCCGGAATGTCTCGCCCGTTTGACCGACCAGCCATTCTGTTTGATGGCAGCTGCTAAAATGTAGCATTACACAATGTGTTACTCCGGCAACGTGTTACTTGAGCGCTTCTCAGGTAAGCCACTTCCTTTTATGGCATATTGTACAGATGAATGGTGCTCGTTGTGTTCGCTTAGCCTTCCTTGACCAGCATCGTGTTGGCATGATTAGCAGCTTTTGATTTGCACCTCATGTAGTTTCACAATATAGAATAGACCTATGCACACTTAATTCATATTTTTTCATGGATCCACATCAGCAAATCCTGATTTTGTAACATTCACACAGCTGCTTACATAGTTACAGCATTTTGTACAGTAATTCACAGCCACTCAGGGTCCCAGTGACTCGGTGTGGCAAGGATACATCACATCACATTAAGTCACATTACATCAGGGGCTGACAGCCACACAGTATAACCGTAATTTAATTTTTGACAAATCTCGTGTTAGTCCATAGGGACACAGAGGGTCACAGGGTCTCAGGTCCTTGGCATGCCAGGGGGACAGTATGTCACTGGCTGACAATTGGATAATGTAACAGTAGTCACAGGTGCAACAGACTCCACAATAACCATAGTAATACAGGAGTGTAGTACCGTAGCTAGCTACAGTTGCGACAATGCTTATAGGACTCACATGTGTTCAGACTGAACAGAATGGAATGGACAGCGCGGCGTGCGGCAGGAAAACAGTGACATTGATACATACATACAAGTATAGCCTATCATGATCACAACATGTTATATACGATACCAGTAACTATACCTCGGCAGAACCTGAGAACGCATCTAAAGAAATGCCACACCACTGATGAGAAAAAACACAAATGAAGGCTGTCACTAGATACTTACTGCTGTCTGGAAAGGCGGGGACGCTGTGATGTTTAGTTAGGTTAAGCAATAGGAAATAAACAAAAATATAGTTGTCTTCCCCCAGACTTTATGCTTTACCTTCCACGGTTGAAACACTATAAGCTAGGGATAGATTTTATCTCCTAGACAAAACAATGACTAGTACTTCTAGTCCTGAG
>JBBPND010000524.1:0-10589 GCA_038090655.1 Gastroboletus turbinatus | reverse complement strand
GAGCCTCGCATTCAAGATGGGCACGCTTGGCTGCGGCGTATCGGCGACGGCAAAAGGGCGACAGTCTGACTCGGGGTTTCCATGCTTTCTACGCACCGCTCTGGGGGGGGGGAAATGGTCAGAAAGGGTGCAAATACATTGGGACGTGAGACGTACTTTCCGTACTTCAGCTCGCGATGTCTGTCTCTCGGGATGTTCGAGGCCGTGTGCACATGCGATCCATAGCAACGTGTCGAGTCCGAGGAGCGTAAACGACTTGAAAACAAAATGATACTGAGAGAATGCGGCAGGTAGGCCAGATTCCTGTCTTCTTTGCAGGATGGAGCCGCCAAGGATGGTGATGCGGCGGTAGTGGCAACACGGCCGTGTGTCACGGACTCGCGGTGTGTGTCATCTGACGGGTTTCTGGGACGCCGAGTTGTCGTGTTTTGGATGAGGGAGGACTGCCAGCTGGATGCTGGGAAGGAGATCATGATGTTGCGGTAGGGAGGACGTTCTCGTGCGGCTGCCAACGCCGTCTCTGCATCATTGCCTGGCCTGGCCTACCGATACGCTACTTGCTTGGTGGCCACCTTAGCACAGCCACCTGTGTGTATGTAACGACTGTCAACGACCTGCTTGGTCATCCGAGTTCACTGGACGAACACGCGAGCTACTTTGACCGCATACAAGCATGTCGAAGAGCTACATCATCCGGGTGAGTGCTCTGTCAATTCTAATCGCATGTCCATACAGATTTGATCATGTGCAGGCGTCAACCTGGCCCGGATCGGTGAGTAACTACTTCGTATAAACCGGTTTCGCTCTTTCTGACTGGCATGCCGCCTCGCTCGACGCTCGGACGTTTGTGTGAGAAATGTGACAGTAAATGGTGAGAATCTCCTGGGAAGCGTGCCTCGGTCCTTTCTCTGATGCCGTTACAGCCCGGTCTGCGACTCTTATGTTCGCCCTGAGACCCTCGTTCGTATATGCGACGAGTGTAACTTTGGGACGTACGGCGGTAGATGCTATCATCTGTGGTTCTCCAGGTACTGTTCATTTACTGCATTCCTTAAACCGGTGCCTGACGTTCCAATTTGTCTAGGTATTTCGGACGCGTATCACTGTGCAGAGTGCACAAGACTCGAGAAAGATTGTGATGGGTGGCCGAAGATCGTGAATCTTGGCGCTAGCAGGACGGACTTGTTCTACGAGAGGAGAAGACTCGGTTCGTGCTTTCGTTTCGTGTCGGGGCATTCATTGTGTTAAATCCACCGAGCAGGACTTGAAGAGAGCTGAGTTTACGGCGCTTCTGGTCTGCCTGCCTCGAATCGTACCCTTGATTTCGTCCGGGTCCAGAGGAAGTGAAATTGATATTATTACACTGGTGCTAAATGCAAGAAAGTCGAGCTCGTCATATTGGGGGTATATGTACCCGTCACGTTGAACCTTTCTACCGGTACACAGGGAAGGTGAATGGTAGGTGCAGGATTTTCCATGTTCGCAAACTGTCTGTCGTAGATGTCAGTGAATTGTCTTTCTGTAACCAACCTGAACCTCACCGGAATGGCGGTATATCAATCTAGTCGGAACACGGTCGTCAGTATTGAAGACTACGAGCAAGTGTGTTGTATTGTGTGTATCAAGAGCCTCACAGTCTCCACGCAGATCATTTGTGCAATACGCGCATCGGAACCAGGCACCATGGATGCGCTCTAGACAGCGCTCACGGAGTGCTGTGGGATGGACAAGCAAGGATAGGTATTCTGTGGGTAGATGATGAGCAAAGGAAGGTTCCTGTAAATTGACATGGTCGCGAACCTCTCGGGTCTGCGTGGGGAGCGAGACCACCTACGGGCCCAGCAGGGACTTTATATCTGTAAAAAAAACTCAGACTGTGCAATCCGTACAAGAAAATGGGGGACATACAGTTTAGGCAAGAATCCAGAAGTGGACTGGAGCGGGCGATTGACTGGCCGAGGAAGTTTGAAGAACGAGTGCACATGAGAGCGCTCCTCGCAAGAAGCACGCCTGTACTAAAGGTTGTTTTGCACCATGCAGCAAGAGAACACGAACCAAGCTGAACGCACTGGGCGGGCCCCCTTCATACCATTCGTGTAGAGGTTCCGGCCTAGAAAAGAGTGCCCGAATGGTCACTGATCAGTGTTTTGCCCCGCCCGGGTCTGTGCACCAACAAGCAGCCAGAGTGCGCACGCTGGTGCTGAGTCAGCACTTTTTTTTTTGCCCACCGACCATCACTTTCCCTCTAGTCCACACCATTCAACCAGCACTGAGCCATGTCTTTCTCTGATATACTGCAGAATCCCAGGTACTCAGGCATCACACAGGCCTTGGCACCTTCTCCAGAAGGTTGGCTTGATACTATGGATGGTATGCTAGATCTGGAAGATGAGCAAGGCACACTCGAGCATGATGGAGAAGGGGGTGATGTTGACTCTGGGAACTCAGGGTCCTCACTAGCCCATATGCTTCCATCGATCCAGAATGCTTCCAAGGCTGTGACTGAGGGAACAGACCTGGGATACCGACGGTGAGTGTAAATCATCATTCCAGTTGATGTTATTATCTGAATATATTTTGTTACATTCCATGAGTAGCCTCATGGCACAATGCCATTCCTTCTTGATACAAGAAGGTCTGATTCAGCCCCCAGACCCTTTCTTTTCCTCCACACCAAATCCAAATGCACCACTTTACATAACTGCATGGATTATGGATGCGTAAGTTTCTTTCTTGTTTTCAGTTCAGTATACTTTCACAACCTTCCATTTAGTGCAGATTCTTTGGCTCTCCATGGTGGTCAAAGACCTCCAGAAGAGGTACGACATTCCTACAGCCATGCTCAAAAAATGCGTGCAGCTATGACTTATGCATTTGGGCGCATTCATGGCTTGGGAAATACCCCATGGAGAGAAGAGGGTGGACACTACCTTGGTAATCCATCTATTTCTTCCCAAGTCTCAAATTATATGAGCAGCCTTCATAGGCGAAAGGTATAATTTTTGAGAAACATTTTCAAATATATGTACTCATATACATGATACACATTCAGGTTCAATCTGGAGAAAATGCACTTAGTGCAAGATCTATTACTCCAGTAAGTCTTTTGTAGATTTGGCAGTATCACCTGATAGCTCATCATGATTAACATTGTAAGAAAATCCTTTATGATCTTTACCACTACAATCATGATCCCAAGGGCTGGGAGAATGGTTTTTGGGCTGGTAAACTGGCCAGGATTCAACTTCATTCCATTTATACTCTTGCATTCATGTGCTTACTGCGTGTTGATGAAGTTCTCAAGATCCAGTCTCATGACATTGTTACTGAGAAGACAGATGGTAGCTCACGTATGATAGTGACTTTGCCATTCAGAAAAACCAATCAGCATGGTGGTGAGTAGAATTCAAATTGTCTTGTTGAAAATCTGAATTATAGTGTATGTAGGTGTTTTGCCCTTCTATTTGTATCCTCTGGATGAGAAGGAGCAACATCTCTGTCCTGTACGCGCTTATGCACAGTGGATTGAAGCATCCAGAATCACAAGTGGCTACATATTTCGCCGCATTGCTTCAGGTGATCGTTTTTCTGAGGAGAATAAACCTATGGTATGTATGTTTGTTGTTTTTGTATACATGTTTGATCTGATTGTCATTATAATGTATATCTTAGGCTGCTAGTGTGTTTCTTGAGATGTTTCGCAACAATCTCATTGACATCTCGATTGATCCTTATCCCTATGGCACTCATTCATTCCGAAGAGGTGGCTGTCAATATTTGCATCTGGAGCGGCGTTGGCATATTCGTGAGATTTGTGAGTGGGGTGGGTGGAGCACTGAGCTAACCAGCTTGACAATTGTCAAGTATCTTATTTCTCCAAATGATGATCCAACTGTGAAAAGATCACAGTTTTTTGATCCCCAAAGGCGGCCTACTGTTAATTGTCCACATTGTGGTCGTTCATGCTCTTGTGCTTAATTACCTCTTGTGTTTTCATTTTGATATATCTTTGTTTAGCTTGGTCATGGAACTCCTTGCCATATCTTCATAGAATTTTTGGAGTTTATTGCTACTTTTTTCTTTTTTCTTTTACAAATTTTGTTCTGTCAACATGTATATTTATTATCAGCAAAATTGCCAAAAAAAAGTACTCCAGCCATTTGGTAGTTTTGGTAGTCCAAGTAGCTCAGTGCTTCAGTTATCCAATACTATGAGTAGCCTGGTAAATTAACACTCTAGTGTTTCAATGAGCCAGGGCCCAGTAGATCATTATTTCAGTTGATAAGTAATTTAAGTGATCCAGTAGGTCCAGTAGCCCAGTCCTTCAGTTCTTCAACAGTTCAGTACTCCAGCAGCTGAGTAATTCAATATTCTAATAAGCCAGTATACATATTTACATTTCAGTTGATAAGTGATTTCAATTGTTTAGCAGTCCAGTTGACGAGTGATTTCACCACTCCAGTATTTCAGTAATTCAGTACTTTGCAAGCCAGTAATCTAGTAGTCTAGTAAATGGGCAGTTAAGTAGGTTTGTAGTTTAGTAGTTTATGATTCAGCAGTTCAGTAAGCCAGTAAGTTGACAATGTAGTAAGCCTGGAATTCAATAGTGTAATAAGCCAGGAACATATGTAGGTAACTTAGTGGTTTTGTAAGCCAGTAATTCAGTAAGCCACTCAGCAATAGCACTGAAGCTATTTCCACATTTGCTACTCTTACTATGCTACACTCATTGAACTTGGAAACCTTTCTATTTAGATCATATGGTCATGATCTAGATTTTATATCAGACTAGGACCACTATCTAGAGAACTGTGGTTGATGAGGAGCACTTGATGAGCAAAGTACTAAAGAGTGCTTGTAGAGGATGAGGGTCAAGTAGTGGAGAAACTGAAGATACAAAATAAATAACATAGTATTTAGACCCATGGGTGAAGGGTACTATGGCATCTTAGTCTAAATCTGATAACATAAGAAAAGGCTAGGCTCTAATGGTGAGTATGGACAGTGTAAGTATAAGGTAACCATGGTGTGAGAAAAATAATTTCTGAATCAAAGATACTGTGGTTTTGGCACTCCCTTTCGCTATTTATATTAAAAGAAAGCTGAAAAGGGTAAGATGATTTTGATTATCCTCAAATCTTTGCCATGTCAAATTCTTTGTAAAGATATCTGCAATCTGTTTATCAGTAGAAATATGGAAGAGTTTGATAACTCCTTTTGTTTACACATTCTCTGATGTAGTGAAGAGGTATAGTAACATGCTTTATGTGTTATGCTTAGCCCAGGTAGGATGTAGACTCAGTCTGTTCAAAGGTTCTATACTTTAAAGTCATAGAGGATGTGACAGGTGACTTAGATGGTTGTTGAGTTTAAAGATTCAAAGAAAAGTGCCCAGTACTTAGAAAGTAAGACAAGAACTTATAAGGAGTCAAAGAGAGCAATGAAGAATATATGCTATTCTGAGTAGGTCAAGCTTAGGGATACATCACTGGGCATATACATTTTATATATGTGAGGTTTGAGAAGAATTACTAATTGTGATAGAGTATCTAAGAATAAGAAAGAACAATTAGTAATATAGTGATGATGGAGTAAAGTAACTGTGTGGAACATAAAGGAATATTGATAAGGCATGTCTACAGAACAAATAGCAGCAGGGATGATAGCAATAGAAATAGGTGGAAGATCATCTGAAAGAAGAGAAGAACCCCAAGAAGGAGATGGAATAGTTGAAATGGGTGTGGAAATGTTATTGATTGGAAGCGGAGTTTGGATTACAGAGAAGAGAGAAGGTACAGAGATGGAGACTGAGTTGGTAGACATGGTAAGAGGGTTATTGTTAAGGCAGAGTTCCACTACTGTTACAATTTGACTAGCATCTCTTTTTCTTCTTTCTCTTGTCTTCTGCTTCTGATTACTCAACTGTTTATGCCCCGTTCTGTAATTGTCACCCACACCCTTCCATTGCCTTCTCTGATGTTCTTTGACATTCTATGGGTTGTATTACCAATCATTCCATGACTTTCCGTCATGTTCCTTTTGCTTACATCATCATTCTTTGGCATATGTATATAAACCTGTCTTCGTCTCTTTCCCTCTTTCTTCTGAACTTTGACCTACTCTAGCTTCGCTAGATAGTTGCTCAAATCTCACTTGTTCCCCTTTGTTTCTCGGATCCTCCTAAATTGTCGGACTGCTTCGAGTGTCTGCTCCTCTGAACCCCCCTTGTCTTTGATCCTACGACTAAGTCAAGTTGTATGTCGTTGATCTACTACATTGATTCCTAGTCAATGTCTAGCCCTTAGAATCTACATTTGCCCCTATCTGGGTCAAGCATAACAAAAGGTCAAAGTTATGAAGCTGAGCTACCTTCAATGTAGCCTCTTCCACCATTGCTCATCAATGCCCATTCTTGAACCCTAGCTGGTATAGACCTTGACAGGTCCAATCCCAGTCTACCTCTGACTCATCTCCTTCTCCTACCAAGGAGGAAGAAGAACCCCTCACTGACCTTGATGTTCCTCTTTGCACTGAAGAGGAAACCCTTGAAATCCGGGACCTATCCCACGGTCTCTCACAAACCCTAACTCTACCCCGCCCCCCCACTCCCCCATCCCCTACCACTGTCACTTCCTCGCCAGTCATCCCTTTCCCACAACCTTCAATTCCCCAGACTACCCTCAGCTGACACAATACTTCGGCATTTTCTTCCCTAGCTCCACCCCCATCACCATTCCCCATCCCTACGCCTATTATGTCCACCTCGAAACCCACTGAACTCCACATTGGAGCTCCTCAACCCTTTGATGGAACCTACTCCTCCTCTGCATCTTGGCTTAATGCCGTTCAATTCTACCTCTTTGTCAACAGCCAAGTATACAACACCAAAGCCAAGAAAGTTGCATTCGCCCTCTCCTACATGACCAAAGGATTTGCCCTTACTTGGGCAAACACCTTCCAACAAAACTCAGTCATGGGAACTGCCGTCACCATGGGGACCTTTGCGGACTTTGTTACCAAGTTCAAAAAAGCCTTTGAACATGCTGATGTAGCCAACAACACCCTCTCTTGGCTCAACAACACTTGCATGACCAAACTCAAGGATGGCACACTCTCCTCTTCCCTCGAATCCTATATCTCCAAGTTCCAGAACCATGTCGCACTATCCACTGTAACTGATGAAAATGTCCTCATCAGCTACTTCTCCTCTGGACTTCCTGTCTCCATCGTGTGACAGATCATGCATGTGGAGAACATCCCTAAAACCATTGATGCTTGGAACACCAGGGCAGTTCATTATCACAACCAGGATCTTCAGACCAATGAAATTGCCAAATGATACCAGAAACCCTTGTTCTTTTCCCACTTCACCTCTACCTTGAACACCCCTTCAATCAAACCCCGTGACTCTAATGCTATGGATGTAGATTTCGTCCGTATTGGGAAACCCACTCCTGAAGAAAGGAAACAATGTATTCAAGAAGGATGATGTTGCTTCCGATGCAGGAAAACTGGCCACATGAGTAGCCAATGCCCTTCTTTCCCATCCTCCAACAAGAAAACCCCTTAGAAGAAAGTCCAGAAAGTCTCTGAGGATTTACCTGCACTAAAAGAGGTGGAGGATGACAACAATGATGATGAAAAAGTCACCCAAATCTCTTTTTTCCAAAAGGATTTTTTTTAAACAGGGAAACTTCTTCGATGCAAGTCTTTCCTTTGGTTATGTGTGCACCTGTATTTGTAAAATCTACTCCATCCATGAAAATTCCTATCCAGCTCCTTGAACCTTCACACACCTTGAAAGCCATCAACACCAAAGCCCTCCTAGACAGTGGGGCAAGCATCTCTTGCATTGATTGGGGATTCATATGAAAGAATCATTTCCCTACCATGAAATTTGCCCAGCCCCTTATTGCCCGAAATGCCAATGGATCTCCTAACAAAAAGGCCCTCATCCACTCCACCACTGAACTCTTTGTCAACATTGAAGGAGTTACTACAAAAGTAACCTTCTATGTCATGCATCTTGGCACTGAAAACACCATCCTTGGACTCCCCTGGTTGAAAGAAACCAAACCGATCATTGACTGGACCACTCGTACCATCTCCATCAACAAATCCATTGACCAGTCTGAAGACCTTTTCTCCTCCCACTCCACAGACTCCAAAAGGCATGAGACCTTCTTCTGAAAACCCTCCTCCCCTCTCCCAAAGCACATTCATGTTAATGCAATAGATGATGCCCATCTATTCAGGTACAACGATTGGGAAGAAGAGTCTGCCTACCTTACCCATGCCGATGGAAACCATGCCTTACACCGAATCTTACGATGTGGCTCTAGACACATTCCCCTTGGCTCCCACATCATCACCAAACTTACCACTGTCACAGACCTTGCTGCCGCAGCTGAGAAAGCTAAACCTAAAGCCACCCTACCCTCTGAATTCTCTGAATTTGCTCCAGTCTTCTCCAAAGAAGCCCATGATCGTGCCCCTCCTTCCCGGCCCTACGACCACAAGATCAATCTCAATGATTCCTTTACCCCTAAAATCAGGAAAGTCTATCCCCTTTCACCTGACAAAAGGAAACCCACAGAAGATTTCCTAGATGAGAACCTTTGTTGTGGAAAGATCCGCCCCTCGAACCCCCCCCCCCCAAGCAGCCCTGTTCTTCTTCATCAAAAAGAAAGATGGCAATCTCCGACCTTGCCTAGACTATCGCTATGTCAATGAACATACCATCCGAGATGCCTACCCTGTACCCCTTATTCCTGACCTTGTCGACAAAGGAAAAGACACCAAGGTCTTTACTAAGTTTGACGTACAATGGGAATATAACAACATCAGGATCAAGGATGGTCATCAATGGAAAGCCGCCTTCGTCACCCACAAGGGGCTCTTCGAACCTACTGTAATGTTCTTTGGACTTACCAACTCTCCCACCACCTTCCAATGTTTCATGAATGACTCCTTCCACGATATGATCTCTGAAGGATGGCTTGTCATCTATATGGACGACCTACTCATCTTCTCACCCGATCCCACCATCCATGAGGAACATACTAAACATGTCCTCCAACGCATTACCAAGTTAGACCTCCACTTGAAACTTGAAAAGTGCACATTTGCCACCACTGAAGTCGAATACCTTGGGATGATCATTCCCCCTGGACAAGTTGCCATGGATCCTGTAAAAACTAGAAGGAATCGCCACCTGGCCTACTTCCCAGAAAGTCAAGGATGTTTGATCATTCCTTGGCTTTGCCAACTTCTACTGACAATTCATTCCCAACTACTCTATCATTGGTGGACTCCTAATTGACCTCACCAAAAAGAACCTTACCTGGGATTGGACGTCCACCCCCAGTGAGAATGCGTGATATCAGTTCTGATGGGTGGCTATGTTTCCCCTATGGCCCTATGGTCATATATGTTGTTCAATTTCATTCCCAACGAACACAATGTACGATATATAACTTGTAAAATACCATGCAAATTTTCTGCAATCGTATCACATGATCACAATATCTATGATAGTAATGTATGTGTAGTCTACTACATGTTTCCTCCTTATTCCTGTTTGGTTCTCTGTTCAAATCAACCTCTCTTTCCCTTGTTTCATCTCTCTCAGTCTGTTCGTGGTGAGATCTACTATACATTATCCTTTCAAGTAACTTACTAGTAGCTTGCCAGACTTGTATGACTTGGATCCTAATCCATTCCGTGAACACCTACCATGGTGCCTCCCGATCCTGCTCGGCAGTACTGGTGTATATGCTGCAAGTACTGTAAAAGTCGTCGAAGACAGCTGAACATGGCTAACACCTGGAGGAGACATCTACATGAGGCTGGTGAGGAGGCCATCTGTTTAGCTGCTCGCTCGGATGCTTTCTGGGCATTCATGAATGCTGCTACTGGCATGAATCAGGCTATCCCTCCTGGGTCTATTCTCCCTGCCAATGGACCTCATTTGCCCCCACACTGGGTGTGTCTGCCTCATTCCCATTAGTTTGAGCTACTAGACTAATAGCTATGAATCAGTCTCGATCTCAAAGCCATTTATCCAGCCACTCTCCACCTCATGATCGCCCAGCTGAGCCCGATCCCCCATACCCTCAGCCTGAAGAATACCCCCCATTTCCTCCATCCAAAGAAGATCCCCCCATACCCTCTGCCTGAAGAAGATCCCCCACAACACCATGAGCTGAACCCTCTCACGATGCTCAATCTGGATGAATTGTTGCGGATCGTGAAATGCGAGAAGCATATCCGTGACCTTTTCTTCATTACAGCACTCTGCCAGCCATCGTTGGATGATGGAGTTGGACTTACTGGTGATACTCTTGTGTGACTATGTGACCCACCGACAGACCAACTTCGTATCGAAAACCCTGATGTTCAACTCACTTTGGAAAACTTTCTTGCCCTCGGACACTCCTCAGAGAAGGCATACGAGAAAATCAGGGATGCCATTCATAAGCGAATCCTGGATGCATCACTACCATCACTCTAACAAGTCAAGCAACTTCTCTCCGAGATGACTGGAGTAACGCCAATTGTTCAAGAGATGTGTGTCAACTCTTGTCTTG
>JBBPND010000523.1:0-10646 GCA_038090655.1 Gastroboletus turbinatus | reverse complement strand
CTCACGAACAATTCGAGATTTGGACAGATCACGCCAATCTCCAATACTTTATGAAATCTCAAGATCTGAATCGAAGACAAGCCAGATGGGCTCTCTACCTCTCACGATTCAATTACGAACTTATTCGGAAACCGGGAACTTCCATGGGAAAGGCCGATGCCCTTAGCCGATGCGAAGACCACGCTGTTGGGATTGAAAATGACAACAAAGGGATGACGGTAATACCCGCCGAACGAGTAAGGGCCCAAACGGCCATGAGAGTCCACGGACTTGAAGAAAGGATCTTAGATCGTGTCAGGGATGCACAATCAAAAGAAAAAGAAGATGCACTAGCGACTTTCGAACTTGACAACGAAGGCTATGCTCGCATCAATGGAAAAATCTACGTGCCTGAGGACAAACAGCTCCATCAGGATATTATTAGCATGTACCATGACTCCACACTCGCAGGACACGGAGGCGCAGAGAAAACTTTAGAGTTAGTCTCACGCTACTACTTCTGGCAAGGTTCTCGCGCGGACATTAAAGACTATTGCTCCCAATGCGAAAGATGCGCTTGGATGAAACCGACAAATGTTCCCCCGGCTGGGAAATTATTACCTAATCCTATTCCAGAAGGACCCTGGCAGGACATATCCGCTGATTTTACTACGGATCTCCCCGAGTTGAATGGCTTTGACAGCATCCTCGTGGTAGTAGACTGATTTAGTAAAGAAGCAGTATTTATTCACACGACGAAGACCGTTACCTCACTCGGAACGGCAAAACTTTACCGAGATCATGTTTGGCAAACGCATGGTCTCCCATGCTCTATTATATCGGACCGAGGTCCACAGTTCTCCGCACAAGTCATGCAAGATCTTGGCAAGATGCTACAGATAGACTTGCGCATATCTATGGCTTTCCACCCCCAGACTGATGGGCAAACGGAAAGGTTAAACTGGGACTTGCAGCAGTATCTCAGGCTCTACACGGCCGAGAAACAGCATGAATGGACAGAATGGCTTGCGCTAGCGCAATTCTCGTATAATAATAAGGTTCATTCCACGACGGGAAATCCCCTTTCCAAGTCACACGTTCCTACACCCCTCGCATGGGAATAGAACCCAAAGAAGCAAAGGCACCGGCTGCCACATCATTTTCCCATGACTTCACTAAAATGCTAGCTGATACGAAGTCTTCTTTAGAAAACGCACAAAAGAAAATGAAGGCACAGGCGGACAAGCACCGCTCTGAGGCCCCTATTTATAAAAAGGATAACAAAGTGTGGCTTAGTACCACAAACCTTAATTTACGTGAGACAAGACAGTCACGCAAACTCACAGAAAGGTGGCTGGGCCCCTATAACGTTATCGAAATGGTAGGACCAAACGTGGTTAAACTCAAACTACCGAACTCTATGAAGATTCACGATGTAGTAAACATCAGCCGAGTCAAACCTTATAAGGAGCGACTACCCGGACAGATCACATACAAGCCAGGTGCTGTCACTGTCACGGATGAAGGCAATGCCGAATACGAAGTGGATTATTTATGCGACTCACATCTAAAGGGGTGCAAATTGGAATTTCTAGTCCATTGGAAGGGCTACTCCAACAAAGACCGTACATGGGAACTCGAAGGAAACCTTTCAAACGCGAAGGATGCGATATGGGACTTTTACAAATCCAAACCCAGCACACCCCACAGATTACATATGGCGAACGCGTCATTCCAAACTTTATTTAACCCTTACGAAAACTTCACGGAATACCCTACACCATGGAATCGCCTGGAAGTCGATTTATAGAGGGGGGGTAATGTTACGAACCTAACCCTAACCTAAGGGTTTAGCTAAAGTGTTATCTTCTCACATCACGTGACCCTTGCACGTGACTAATTACGTAATGTATCACGTGACTTCTCTTTCCCTTCAAATCATGTGACTGCTGTAGACCATGACATCATACCTCATGGACTATACATTTATTTAATCTCCGTCGTCTAGACCATTCTAGAACGATCTATGTACCTGATGACATCACACGATGTCATACCCTTTATCCTAGGAGCCTGCCCTAAGCAGCTCGCACAGACCTTATCCATAATAAGTACAAACAAGCCTGTAATGTATATATATGTACCTTGAATCAGCTCGACAAGAACTCAGTCAAGTTCTTGTTGGAATTCCCCAATGTCCTTGTGCTCTACTCTCAGCTCCAGTCTACTTGTGTGAAGTGACCAAGGTCCTTATTGGATATTGGATTGCTAACACATGGTACCAGAAGATCACCGATACCGCTGTCCCTGAAGCAGAGAAGACTTACTTAAGTCTGATTGCAGATTTTGGCGCCACCTTCCAACCCTACAACATTGTCAAGTGGGCCAGGTGAAACAACCAAGCAAAGTGCAATGTGCAACTTCAGGTTATCACTGAATAATCAACTAAGGAATGGAGGAAGAGAACTGAGTCCAACTTTGAGTGGGAAAACCCAAGAGAACTAGACTAGGGATGCCAGTACTAGCCTTGGGGTTTATATAGCATAATACTGTATGTACATGTTTGTATCGGATCTACCGATGTAGGGCATAGGGTATGACATGAGGTGGCGGAGATTAATAACATGTGGTGATGCATGAGGCATAATGGAAGAGAAGCGTAACATGCTGCTGGAGCATGTAACGGAAATGAAGAGAAGCATGCACAGCATGGAGATGAATGTGGGAACAAATATAACTATATATGGTCTGTTGCACAAGTGCAGTGTGTATCCTGTGACTGACGGTCTAGCCTGCACAGTTGAATGGAAATAAAGGGTCAGGTGATCTGGTCACGTGATCATAATAGTAGAGGGCAAATGACTAAGTCCATTGTGTGCATGTGGCATTGTTACCGATCGTAACACCAGGATAGATCTAGGTAACCTCCGCCAGGACTTAAAGGACCCTGCTGGATTTGAGAATTACACCCTCCGGTTCGAGATACTTGCCGGGAAGGCTGGAATAAAGGATCAACCAGCTCTGATTGAGTGGTTCATCAAAGGCCTTAACCACCATCTTGCGGAGATGGTCCTCTTTTGCGAGCATGTGCTGACCATGCTCAAGACTTGGATCAAGAAGGCTGCCCAATTTGCTGGGCAACAACGCCGCATTCAGGACCTCCAAGGAGGTCGAGTTTTTATCCCTTCAGCCCAGACTTCCTCCCATCCCTGCCGAGACCCCAATGCCATGGATGTAGATGCCGTTCGGCTCTCTCCCACTCAGCGGGCTGATTACATGAGGAAGAACAAGTGTTTCATATGCCACAAAGAAGGATGTCATTCTAACAACCATCCTTGCGGCTCCTCCTCCCGTCCCAACCAAAACTCGACTCCTTCTCGTCCCCAGCAGAAGGCCAGGCAAGCTACCATCGCCCCTGTGCCCAAGGATCCCATCTCCTCATACCTAGCCGGTCTTAAGACTCGGAAGGTCTCTCAGGATGACATCATGAATGTTCTCAAGACTTTCTTCGAGGAGAATGAAGACGAATATGTCTCTGCCGATGAAGGGGAGACCGTCTCTAGAGTAACCACAAAGGGTTTTTAGAATGGAGGGAAGTCTCGACGTCTTCACCTCTGATAGTCATTGCTCCTGTATTTGTATCAGATGCCAAAGCCTCTTCAATACAAATTCCCCTCTCTGTCTTCGCATCAGAAGGAGCAAGAATCGTCAACACCACTGCCCTCATTGATAGTGGGGCCACTGGGTGCTTTATAGATCGCGACTTTGTCGCCCGAAATAGGTTGCCTACCACTCACCTAAGGAAACCCCTGAAAGCTCGAAACATAGATGGGACTTCCAATAAGGAAGGGATTATACGGCATCAGGTAACCGTTACCCTTCGGATCAGGGAAGTAGAAGAACAACAAGATCTTCTCGTTATTAATTGCGGCTCCGAGAACGTCATACTCGGTTTGCCATGGCTTCGGAAGATGAATCCCGATATTAATTGGACCACCGGCACGGTTGCCATTCCAGACCGACCCAAGTCACTACATCACGACTCGCCCAGGGCAGTCGAACAACAATACCTCGTCCACTATCTGGGACCTGCCCTCTGTTGCCAGCGCTGCTCGGGTGCCTGCAGAAATGTCTTCTATTTCTGGTACTATTCGGACAGTTGCACACACCACCATTCCCCTCACTCCAGTCATTCCTGCACCCCGCCAAGATAGCGTCTCCACTATGCAGGCTGCCATGAATGCTCCTGCTTTGGTGTCCCCTGTACCATCGGTGACCATGTCAGCCACTTCAGAAGTACAAATACCCCTCTCCAATCTCTCGCTCGGTTCTCAGCCACATGGACCCATCCCCACCCACTTCAATACTGATTCTTCCATCATCCCCCCTGTTGTCGTCCCAGCCTTAGTGAGCGTCCCTTTGGCCAAGGCCCCTAGGTCTAAGAAAGGTAAAAAAGCAGTTGAAGGTCAGCTAAACACAACAGAGGAAGTTGCCGGAGTTCCAGTGAGGGCTACCCGCGCTAGAGCGAAGCGATCTTGATTACTATATTCTACCTTCCAAATGTTGTCGATATTAGTACTACTTCTCTCATGAAATTGTTATGCTATCGTGTTCATTCTACATTCAATCCATTGTCCTCGAATCAGCTGGCGGTGCATAATACATAAGTCAATTGGGTGATCGAGCGATTTTATTAATATGCGCATTTACTACTTGCTTCCGCTGGTCCAGGGCACCACTGCAAAGTACCAGCCCTCCCTGATCAACATCAAGCTTCCCCACTCCTCTGGAGATGTACAAGTGTCAGTCCGACTCTGAATCGACCCCACCGTTTCCATGTCCGATGTGACCCTCCCGAGATATCTATCTCGTCCTGCTTTCCAAGCATGTCCTCAATTTCCTTCAACAGTTTGCCAACAAGCTCGCAATAAGCCACAGCGCTCAAACCCTCTTCACACATCTGATGGCAGTTAATTGGTTATGGAAAAGCGCATGCACCTTGGGTCTTGACGACGAGAAGCTCTGGTGCACACTTTCATTTTGCCAGATTCACCGCATATATCCTCCACAACACTTTTACTGGTACTCAGTCTCCCCCTCGTTTTTGGCCATTCTTGCTGTCATGCTGTCTCTCCCTGCATCCCAGAGCTCCAACGCAGCTGTAGGAAAAGAAGATCCTATGGCAACCGGTGACATCTGGGATTACCTTAATCCTAAGCAAGCATGACGTTGCAATGCGTGAAGCTGAAGTTGCACATCGCTCAGAAGTGGAGCTACCTGTTGGTGCACTTGGTGGTGTGCTTCCTACCCAGTCTCCCCCACCCAGACGTTTACTGACATTCCTCCCACACTAACTATCATCAAGGAGGTCATCAAAGAACAAGAACCAGCTCCACCTGGGTGGTGGAAGGAGGCTAATGCTTGTACAGTGGAAGAGGTACTTGACTGTGAGCTCAGAGTGGCTGATTCAGAGTGTGAGCGAGAAATCACTCACCGAGAGGAGAGTGTCAACAAGAGAGAGCATGACACTTCAAGATGGGAAGTGTGGATCATGGAACAGCTGGTGTAAGTTTCAATTCCTTATGAAGATGTGCACATTATTCACATTACAATAGTTTTATTAACAGCAACAACGCCACAGTCGAAGAAGAAGTGTACTATAAACAGCCGGGCCAAAGCGAAAAGTGAAGGTATCACCACCCCCGATTGTCATCACTGAAACTGAAACTAAAACTATTATTCAATATGAAACTCTCCCTCCAAGTCCACCTATTGTCACTGTTCCTCCGCCAGCCAATACCCATCGTGCAGCGTCCCCTACCCCCGAGGGTCTCTCATCATCTTTCTCGACTGCCATTCCTTGTACTACCGCAATCATGTTCAAAGAGGAAATTGTCAAGGAGCCTCTGAAGGCGGAAGAGATTGAGGAATATGAAGTCGAGGAGTATGAAGAAAAAGATGTTCCTATTGTCATATGAAGGAATGTGAAGCCGGCAAGGAGGCCCCCTCCCCCACGAACTGGTGGTTGGCTTTGGTAGAGAGATGGTTTTGTTATTGGATACCTGCTTTTTCTCCCCCATGTCTTGACCATCCATCCCCCTTGTTCCTTCACCGCCAGCGTCTTTGCTTCATCTTTATTATTTCCTTTCCTCTACATCGGCCGGGTACTTTCATCCTATTATGACTATCATCCCTGTAAATCCTGCGCTACGACGCAATGCGATACAACTCATCTGACGGCTGCACACGGATCCTTATTCCTTAGACTGTCTTGATACTTATGTCATGGATCAGGTTGGATTGGCTTTCGACGATACGACCGAGATATTCCCCCCTCCCGCCCTGATTCCTGAGTAGATGTATGTTAGGATAAGTAACATTAACTCTTGTCTTGCTTGCAGCTGTGATAATCTGTTATGGCCACTCCTTCATTTTAATTATGTTTTAATTACCTTAAAAATTTATTTGATGATGACTAATAATGGTGTTATAATAGGACCCAACTGCAGTGTTTGCTGAGCTTCTTCTCTTTACCTTGAACCACCACCATTGTCAGCCATTGCCATTGCAGTCTCCTGCCATACTCTTCTCCCCCTCTACCATTGTCGACGCTGATGCAGTAATGCCCAATTCTCTGCAAATCTGGACCTCATCCCTATTCGAATCAGGCGCCTCATTATGGACCCAGATTTCTGTCACCTTGCTTTCAATCTTGTCCGTGTAAGTTGTCCGTCATCATGACTTAGACTAATACTGTCGTTCATCGTTTGTCACCATCCCCTCAGCTTATTACTAGTACCCCCGCCAGACTGGCATTGGTTGCACCCTATCAATATGTCGAGTCAGGCCCCGCTGTCATTATATTCAATTTAGAGTAAGTGTTACAGTTAGGTCCACTTCATACTAGTCATGAGCTTGCTTCTGACTACGTTGTATTGCAGATATAATTGACCGATTGTTCGTGTATGTTCAACCATGTCTAATGTCATGTTGACGCAACCATCCACAATGTTGTTGGGCATCTTAATTTTTGGGACAATTCATATGATGGTTGCATATTAAACTACACAGTAATACGAGATTGTATTCATTAGTTTTGGATTGTAATAGCATGCCAATGCCTTCAATCAATGGAATACATGAAAATGAATGAAGATTGAACACAATGAAACTAACAGGATGACAAGTCGTGCGGGAGCATGGCAATGGGCTTGAAATGGTAATGGTGGATAATAATCCAATTTACATGTCATTATAATGTATTCCCCTCAGGTACTATATCAATGGCATTGCCATACATGGCAACGGGACCTCCCAGATTATATGACAACCCTTTGCATTACAATGCTTTGTAATGTAGATCTACCCCCATGGCAATGCATTAACATGCACCAGGTGAAAATTCCCCATTACAATTACATACAATGTTATCTAATGGTACTTAGATTTTTCCGACATTACATAACTTTTATCCAAGTTCTCTTCCCTGATACTTATTAAGGTACAAGTGTGCCTCAACCACATACTACTTAATCTCTTTACTTCACTTCCAAATACCTTAGTTGTTTTCACCCATCTTAGGCAGCAGCTGAGGTGAGTTGAAATCTTCTTAATACTTACTCTTAGACTAATGTACCATAGCCCCGGTCTACTCTGGTGTTGCTAGCTAGACCTCCACTTTTGACATTCCACATGGTCGGGCCTGAATAATTAGTTTACCTCATGCTAATGGCTGCATTGCTATTTTGTCTGAGGTCAGCCTGAGGTCAGCCCAAATACATCAGCTATATGGAGCCTATGTACCATGAGGGTTAGGAGTGACACTGAAAAAACTGAGTGGTCAACACAGATCCGGGCTGCAGGATTTATCCCATACTGATGACAAGCCTGATGTACCAATTATGTTGACCTGACACTCGAGCAATGTATCGCAGTAAGGCAGAACTGTTGGCAATCATGTATTAAAAAAGCAAAATGAATTGATTGTCCTGTAGCTAGATACAGTGCTTGTGCATCAACAATTACAATGAAAGCATAATAGAAGGGTATTAGGCAGTGCAGGGATTAGACCAGATAAGCTTCTCATTAATGTCTTGCAATCATGATAGAGTAACTTTCTCCGAGGAAGAGCTATTAGATTGAAAAGGACCAGGGGGAAATGTCCTCATGTCTGCCTGAAGGTACTTTGTGAACATCCTATGAGCGTCATTGGTGAGCTGGAGTGATTGAGCGGATGTATCGAGGCCACCACTCACACTTCCATAATCTTCTATTGTCCCTGGGTTGTATTGTCTTTTGCAGCAGCAGCAGCTTGAGATTGACTGAGAAGAAGGTCTACAAACTTCCAGAACTCACTAGATGACCATATCTTTTCATTTGTATTCATCTGGGCGGAGGTTTCATCAGCTGTTGTGGTCCCACCGGCTGTCGCTACTGCTTCTGTTCCTTGTCTATTCGCAGCATTGGTATTTGTGTTACATGATGACTGCTTGCGAGTTACTGCAGTGATGGTGCCTTCTTCCACCAAACAATTGAATGTGATCATTGACGAACACTTTTCAGGTGGGAGAGGGGTAGGAAGGAAGGGCAGAGAGAATTGTTCATGAGAATCATGAAAATAATTTGTGTCTGATATGCACCAGAAAAGTATAGTGTGCCCAGTGATTGAACATGATCTCAAAGTAACTACCTGGTGCCATTGTCCTAGCAAGAACTGAGATGTGACTCTGCACCTTTATGCTGTTCGTGAGCTTCATGTAGGGTTTCAAGTTATCGATCAGTAATATATGGCTTGCATGTTGATAACATACCTTCTGTTTGAGGTTGGAACACTGCAAAGTCAAAAATTCTTTCACCATTGTTGAAATACTTTCCAGTATCTCGGAATCTTGAGTGGCTCTCTCCACTATCTTGAATGTCACTACATTTTTCTTCACATACATCTAGTGTTGTTAGTATACAGTTTGAGGACACTCCCATTCATAGTGAGACAGACTTACCAAGATATTGGAGGTGGTACTAACAACATAGCCAGACAGGTTTGGTGAAAGCAGGCAGCACCGAAGGTGATCCTTCAGGATGTCCTTGAATTCTTCAGATACAATGTATTTTCGCATTTCATCCTTCTGGGTTTCCTGTTTGAGAGACATGATCGTAGCTTGCACTTGGATTGAAACAACCAATCAAAGTGCTGGACGATGACTTCAGGTTATCACAGAGTTCAACTGAAGGAAGAGGGGAGGAGGGACTGAGTCTGACTTGAGAGGGAAAACCCAAGAGAACTAGACTGGGGATGCCAGTACTAGCCTTGGGGTTTATATGGCATAATACTGTATGTACATGTTTGTATCGGATCTACCGATGTAGGGCATAGGGTATGACATGAGGTAGTGGAGATTAATAACATGTGGTGATGCATGAGGCATAATGGAAGAGAAGCATAACATGCTGCTGGAGCATGTAACGGAAATGAAAAGAAGCGTGCACAGCACAGAGATGAACGTGGGAATGAATATAACTATATATGGTCCGTTGCACAAGTGCAGTGTGTATCCTGTGACTGACGGTCTAGCCTGCACAGTTGAATGGAAATAAAGGGTCAGGTGATCTGGTCACATGATCATAATAGTAGAGGGCAAACGACTAAGTCCGTTGTGTGCATGTGGCATTGTTACCGATCGTAACACTACCCCCTCTCTAGAAATCGACTTCCAGGTGATTAAAGGGAGTTTGCTTGTTCAACAAGCTTGTGAGACTTTCAGTTCATTTTTCGAATAGAAGCATAAATTTGTCGGGATCAATGGAGATAGATCTAGGGGCGGAGGGGTGGGAGTCGTGGAAGTCTGATATGGCCTCCCGTGCATTTGACAAGTTCCCCTTCGGTTCCCAGGTACGGTCAGTTTCGTTGTACCCCTTCCAATGAACCAGGTATTCAATTTTCTGATTTTTATAACGAGAGTCAACAATAAAGTCGACTTCCCATTCGTTGTCTCTGTCTTCGGTGACTTGCACCGGTCCTGGCCATATGACTGGTTGTCCGTCCAGTCTTTCTCTATACAGTTTAATCCAAGAGACATTAACAGTCGGATGGATCTGCATTGATCTCGGTAGTTTTAAGGTTATGGCATTAGGTCCCGCTAAGCCGGTAATTGCATAGGGTCCAAGCCATCGTTCAGATAGCTTGCGTGATGCACGCATCAAGCGTAGGTTTTCAGTGGAAAGCCAGACTTTCTGGCCAATGGCATAAGATGGCACTGCCGATCGATGTTTATCCGCATTAGTCTTCATGCAGTTTTGTGCTGTTTCTAGATTTTTTTGTACGTCATCAATGGTTTTAGCCATGTCGTGAGAAAACATCTTAGCCGCTGGGGCTGTGTCTGACGTGAGGGGTTCTATTCCCATTCTCAGGGCATATGACCGTGTGACTTCGAAAGGCGTTTTCTTAGTCGACATACATTTTTTCATGTTTATTGAGAATTGAGCGATGGCTAGCCAATCACTCCATGTGTCCTGCTTTTCGAAGCAGAAGATACGTAGGAACTTTCCAACTTCTTTGTTTACAATCTCAGATTGTCCGTCCGTCTGTGGATGGAAGGAAGTGGATAGTTTCGTGGAAATAGAGAGGGATTTGTTTATTTCCTGCATTACTTGTGCAGCGAATTGCGGTC
>JBBPND010000522.1:0-10654 GCA_038090655.1 Gastroboletus turbinatus | reverse complement strand
CTCCACTGTTTGTGCGGCCAACTTCGCACCCGATGGACGCCTCGTCGCCACTGGCACGTGGCGCGACTGTGTTCGGATATACGACAGTCAGGACGGCCGCCTCCTCGTCGACGCTCCAATCCAAGTCGCCTCGTCACAATCCCTCGTTTGGACCAGCGATAGCAAGCAACTCTTTGTCTTATCTGGCGACGGCAACATCAACTGTCTCGACGTGTCAACCGGAACGACGCATTCTCAATGGCCCATTCACGGCAACGACGAACCCAAGTGTCTCGCCTTGGCAAGCAACGGCACATTCATCGCAGCTTCCGCAAACTCATCGATCTCGTTATGGGATACCACGACCCACAAACAAATTGGGTCTGTCATCCAGCATACAACTCGCGTCGACTTAATGGCTATTTCAACAAACTACGAACTTGTGATCGGTGGGGGCACGACAATGAGCCTTCGCAATCTATGTGACATCCTTCCTTCACCCTATTCTGACAATGTATGTGCACTTGCATCAGAATGTCGCTGCTTCAGACTCCACGTTTTCTGATTGCTGCAGATTTTCGTAGAGCGGGCCAGATGGCGCATGGAGGTGGAAAAGGCCGATCTCGAAAAAACTATCCACTCCCTTCGTGCACAGAAAGATAGCACAGGTGCGTTTATTAGCACCATGACTCGCGTGTCGTTGACATCCACGATCATGCTCATTAGACAGCAGAATTGCGCATCTCGAAGATACCGTCCAGCAGCTCTGTGACCAGCTCTCTGAATCCAAAAGCGCAGCTGCTCAGGAGATGGATGGCCTCAACAAAATGATCATGTCCCTTCGTGCACAGGAAAGGAACTCGAGTACGTGCATCGTCACCTTGGCTCAGGCTTCATTGATGTCCGCGTCTATTAGACAGCAAAATTGCGCATCTCGAAGAAATCCTTCAACAACTCCGTAACCAGCTTGCCGACTCACAACACAGAGCGGATAACCTCAACGAAACCATTGACTCGCTTCGTACACAGGAGATGAACTCGAGTGCGTACATCGCCATCGTGACTCGCGCTTCATTCACACCCTTGTCCATTAGATACCAAAATCGCCCACCTCGAACAGCAACTTCGCACGCAGTATGCCGATTCCCAACACAGAGCGGACAGCCTCGTCCAGATGCTTCGTGCGCACGAGCAGAAACATCAATGCGAAACCCTGTATGCCGAGGGCCGCATCATCGATGCCGCGGTCTCTCTTCTCGAGATCAACATCGTAAACGAGGAAGTCAAAGCCAACAGGCTCATAATGGACTGGCTCGCTAGTGAGTTTTGGCGTCATACATCAGGATAAAGTGCTCAATATCTACCATCAGAATTCAAGAGCCAATGCATATCAACGCTCGAAATAATTGGAGATGAGGCATCGAGCGCCAAGAAACTGGATGAAGCGGTTGCAGCCTACTTTACTGTGTTGTTACTCAGTCCCCCGACCCCGAACGCCTTGTTAACCAAGTGGGCAAGCACAGTGCTGATTCGTACTTCAGCCAACGAGGCATTGACTGCCGCCACCAAGGTAGGCTTTGTATGGTAGTCTGACGCCGGACGTTGACAGTCCTTGCAAATCAGTTCAATTTTCCAAGATTTCTCGTCTACCGGGCGATCTGCGATGTTCTCCAAGAGGACGGCCACATCTTGGAGGCAATCAACTGTTTCCGACAGATGGAGAGTGAGACAAGAGACGGCACGGGTGGCCGCGATAAGCAAGCTCAGTCCGAAATTGCTGTGGGGTTCCAACGGCAACATAACGATGCGACAAATGCTTTCTACACAATGACGAACATCTCCGAGAAGTCTATAGATGAAGAGTGGGTTTCTAGTGAGGATTCTTCACTAACTTGATTCGTGGCCGTTGACGTCTAACGTGCACATCAGACTTCAAAACGCGTTGTCTCAAGGCACTAGAGCAACGTGGAGACGTCGCCATTAATTCTGCCTCATACAAGGATGCTGTTGCCCATTACACTACGGCATTGACGTTCAATCCTTTATCGACAGACCTTTTGATCAAGCGAAGCCAAGCACAAGCTGGGATTGGATCATGGAAAGATTCCTTGGAGGATGCCGATGTGGTACGTGCATCCTGATTTACACCGGAGCAGAAAGCTAATGCGGTCCCAGGCGATCAAACTCGACCCGTCGTCTCCACGGGGCTACGAAAGAAGGCATGCAGCACTACTTGGCGCTCACCGCTACGATGAAGCAATCAATGCGTATAACGATATGCTTCTGAAGCTGGAACAATGTCCAGATCCTGTTCCTCGGGGTGAGCATTTTCTGACTCGCACGACAGCATCGTTTGAGGATTTTGCCTGTTGCAGAATTACGTAATCACTATGTGAGCCCATTGCAGACGCTGGAGGCAATTCGCATTTCCGTCAAGCGGACTCAGAGGGATGCTCCGCTCGGCCTCATCAACACGGAGACGGGTCGTCTTTGTGACAAACAGGAGCGTTTAGTAGAATTCGAAGCCGATCCAATATGCAAGGAGCTCGTTGCATCCATTATGACAAGACGCGAGAACTCTCGCATCTCGCGGACCGTTCAGGAATACTTCCGATACGCCACATTCTCTCATACCTGGGAAGAACTTGAAGCTGAACCAGTGTTCCACGACGTCCTCCAAAAATCGGTACACAAACTGGCAGCATCCCCCACAGTGTCGAAGCTGGTGATGTTCTGTATGGTGGTCCGGGAAGCTGGGTTGCGCTGGGCATGGTCTGACACATGCTGTATCAACAAAACGGACGGCTCGGTTCTTCAGGAATCCTTGACCTCAATGTTCCAATGGTACCATGAATCAGCTCTCACGATCGTCCATCTAAAGGGTGTACGATCTGACTCGGAGCTGCGCGCTCTCGTGAGGTGCTTTTGGAATACCCGTGCATGGACGTTGCAAGAGTTCTTTGCGGTCATCCGTTTCTACACTGAAGATTGGAAGCTTTATCTTCCTCATGAGAGCGCATATAACCACAAGGATTCGTCTACAATAATGGACGAGATGGCGGCCGCGAACGGGATTGATGTACAGGTTCTACTCTCTCTCCGACCTGGGTCAGAGAATGTACGACAGAAACTCTGTCTCGCCGCAACGCGCACCGCTACGAAACAAGAGGATATTGCCTACTCGCTCTTCGGTATATTCGACGTCTCCATCCCAGTCACGTATGGCGAGGGTCAACAACGCGCTCTGGGTCGCCTCTTGCAAGAGGTTTTGACTCGGTCGGGTGATGTCACCATTCTAGCCTGGACAGGGAAGGCATCCGACTACAACAGCTGTCTTCCTGCGGAGATTGGTGTATATCGCGAGCCAGCATCACCTTATATCCCATCGTTAATTGAAGATGACAAGATGGACAGTTTGATCTCGGAGCTACGGATGTCCTCGTATCTCGACTCAGCTTTAATGCTATACGATCGAGTCGTCCTTCTCCCATCACCGCGTCTTGCCAGCCGCCGACTGAGCTTGTCTTGCATCATATTTCCGCTGAGAGGTTCATTGGTCTCGACCGGTGATTCTCTGCATGTTTATCGCGGCAAAACATCCGGACTCGGGAACGTCGAGGTCAAGACCACGGAGGACTTGTCTAGCCTTAGGAATATGGTTCTCGTGCATCCGTGGCTCCAGTACCTTCTTGATCCTACCCTTCCATCTGAGGATGTAGTTGTGGACGATGACGCCGAACCGCTCACCCCACTCGATGGGGAAGGCTCGGGTGGCGATCCCGATGGGCTCTCTCCCTCTATATCACACGTCATATCACCTTCATACGACAAGCATGCCAGAGCGTTACGGCTTTTCGCGCGTCTCAGACAGCCTTTCGGGGCGTTATTGCTCGCGCCTCTATCCTACAATGAATATAAACGTGTCGCATCGGATCACCCTATCGTCGTGCAGCTACTCGAGGACGTTTCCCCGCTCTATCTCGCGCAAAAGATACGGACGGTAGATATCTTGTGATTTCCGTGCTATCTTCCCCCCGAGAGTTCGTTTGTCTTTGTTTCCGGATCTCTTGTTCTTGCTATTTCGGACTTGACCATTGTATTTTCTCGCATTTCGCACTGCTTTCTGTAAGGTATATCAGCCTTTTTGTAGTACCCCGTGTATCATAGTAGTCTTTGTTGTGACTCGACGGCCTGGCAGTATCCAGGATGATCACAAGCACATGGAGAAGTCGATGACGATGACGGATTGATTGAGAACCCTGTGCGGGATGCAGGTGTCGCGCAAGCGGCGCTTCCCTTAATAACCAATCGAAGATACCTCAAGGGGGAGCGAATGGACCCGTTAAATGAGATGAATTGAAACCCGTAGATCTGCTCGACACGTCTTCTGTTGGTAAGTAGCAGCGACATGTTTTGCCTCGGATTGGTTGGTTGTCGTGGGAATGTGGAAGATACTGACGCGTCCATGTCACTCGCACTGCTCATCACACCACCATGTCGGACGATGCGATCCTACCCATCCCTAATCTGAGTCTTCCTCAACATGTATTCACCTTGCTTTCTCCGTCACTCAAGCACCTCCACGACAACGCCCGGAATACGTTGTTAGATGGGATCAAAGGGGACAGTACGTCCATTCATCCGCTGACACGAATCTGCTCCACTAGAACGTCCGTTCGCGATCAGAAATGGCCCCGTACTATAAACTCGTCACATCCTCGGGTGCTCTCGTTGCCGACCCTGCACTTCTTGACGAGATGGAGAAAGCAAACGAGGAAGAGCTCAAAAAACTGGACGAACGGCTTGCTGAGGCTGAGAAGACAGAAGGAGAATCTGAAATATCGGATGCGCTCAAAGCACGCGCGAATCACCTGACGCGGATAGGTGACAGGGTATGTCGATGACTTCTGCGCCGTGCAGCCCACTTCACCCCTTCAGCAGGAGCGTGCCATCGCAGCGCAGAAGCTAGCACTTGAAAAAAACCCAGGACTTGGATCAAGGATAGATATATCCCTCACTCTCATCCGGATCGGACTCTTTTTTGGGGATAACGCTCTCATTACCGAGAACCTTGAAAAGGCGGAAAAGTTGGTCACGTCTCTGACGCATCCACGTACCACTTGACAATATCTTGCAGATTCATCGAAGAAGGCGGTGACTGGGACAGACGGAATCGCCTCAAGGTCTACCGTGGATTGCACGCTGTCTCCATCCGTCAATTCAAGACAGGTGGCGAGCTCTTGCTTGACGCGCTGTCCACGTTCACAGCAACAGAATTAATCTCCTATACCGACTTTGTCGCTCTCGCGATCATAGTCAACTCGTTGACCCTCAAACGGCCAGATCTGAAGAAAAAGGTTGTTGTCTTCCACGTGCCATGACCTGGAAAGGCTGATTATTGTTTCAGCTCATCACTGCCCCAGATGTTATCTCCGTCTTGCCCGAACTCCCTGTCCTCGGTGACCTCGTAAATAACTTGTACGACTGCCATTACACCAAGTTTTTCGTCGCACTAGGTATGCATTTTCTGCGCCCACAATATGTTTGCTTGGTGCAACGTGACTGATGGATCCACATTCACCTTTTCCTGAATGGCTGCCCCCCACGCCATGGCCATGCCCACAGCTACCCTCGAACAGACCTACCTCCTGCCTTCGCGGTTGTTGTCCCCGCATACCCGTTACTACGTCCGAGAGATGCGAATCCTCGCCTACAGTCAGCTGCTGGAATCATACCGTAGCGTCACGCTGGAGAGTCTCAGTGGGGCATTTGGAGTCAGCGTTGATTTCATTGACAGGCAAGTTCACGTTCGCTTCCGGCGAAACCAACGACTCAACGAGGGATTCAGCGAACTGTCACGATTTATCGCCAATGGACGGTTGCACTGCACGATTGACAAGGTGCATGGAATCGTGGAAACGACGCGACCGTCACTGAAGAACGCTCAATACGAGAAAGTAGTGAAGCAGGGTGATATTCTCCTTAATTCCATACAACGATTGAGTAAAGTGTTGTATTAACAACTTACGTCGTCGTCTTGTCATTCCCCGCATGTTGAATAAGTTTGCGGCCGCCTACCTTATTACGCAGATGGAATGACATCAAGTTGATGGGAGTGGGAATTTGATTTGCTGATGGCTCTCGCCGACATGCATACTCCTTACTGCCCATCGTCCATAACCGTGGCGCAAGTCAGCTCCGTCAGCCTCCATTATCGATCAGTCACCACGTTTACATTACTCGATCGGTCGTTGCTGTAGGGGTTAAGGATCTGGAAGCAAAATTCGGAGCATGGTGACTCAAGCAGATTCACAAGCGCGTCGACATCCCATCTATTGGTTCGACGACGGGTCAGTGATCGTGAGGGCACTTAACCATCAGGTCGACGGCCAACACTACATCGTGCTGTTCAAGATCCACGAATGTTTACTCCGCCGACATTCCAGGGTAGTACTGCATCGAGAGTCGGAGGACGGACGCGACGTTCCTACCATCACCATCCCGCTCGCACTCGGCGTACAAGTCCAGGATTTCACATCGCTGTTGGCGCATCTCTACCACGATACGTGAGCACTAATATCGGACCATCCGTTGTTCCCTTTCGGTTGCCTCATGCATTTAATACAGCCCGCTGTCACTGGAAGCATCCTTTCAACACGTTGCTGCCATCCTTCGCGTGTCTTCGCCGGAGCAGTTGGATCTCCCATCTGTACACAACCTGGCGAGATCTTATCTCGTAGCCATGTTTCCCGGCGGACCGTCCCCTTTTGTTCATCCCAATCATCTCGAGGAGGCGTTGAGTCTCGCGTTGCGGTACAACATTGCCTGTGTGAGTCTTCCCTACATGTCATCTCGATTTATCAACTCGGCTGATGCCCTTTGGGCCGGTGGCTTTCCTGGAAACCGTTGTATGCGTACTCACTTGGCGACTCGCAGATTCAGAAAGGCATTTATTACAGCCTTGTGACAACCACTGATTTCGAGCCTAGCTCGGATGCCACCCCAGACGAAAATACATTACCCTCGAAACCGGCAACCCTGACACCCATAGATATTGAGCGCTGCCGAAATCTCATGAATGGCATCGTGGAGCATTTTACCCCCGTCTTATTTGAACCGGTGTGTCCCCTCCCCTCAATCGCCTTTTTTTAAATCTATGTTTGTCACCACCTGGCTTCTTTGGTGGGAATGGAGTTGGTGGCGTTTCGCCACGGAATATGGGCGGCGTCCATGCCTACCTTTCAGCAGTTTAGGAGAACTTTTTCTCCACCCTCGTTATTTCCAATCCAGGTTCAGTTCCGCTAATCTTCTTATCTGTTTCCCTAGCCTGTGACGCCACACATGGCCTGTACCAACATATTGGCAGAGAAATGGTTTCCTCTGGTCACACAATCTGCAATAGCAGGGGATAGCGTGTACAAGCCTCTCGAAGCCCTCGAGCAACTCAAACAAATCGACTGGGCGGCGGAGGGATTGTGTGCTGCTTGTCTTAGGGAAAAAAGAGAAGAATGGACGAACGAACAGGAGGACGTGTGGGAGAAGATGGACGCTTGGGTGAAGCCGGACATGGTATCGGAGTAGAATGGGGTGATTCCTGGGAAATGATCACCGGCAGGCACCGCCCACTACTACGAAACCTGGGCCTGCATCATGATGTTTCCTACAAAGGTTTGTAGCGATAACATTAATTTGCATTCGTCAACTGCTAGTTTTTAATGCACAACAGATCCCGAGTTCGGTGTCATACAACCAGATTGTAATGAACGGTAGGTCCTGTAATTATGTAACCTTGTCCTTATCCCTCTTCTTGAACTACCGACGTCGATCTAGACATTGGGCGGGACTGCGAGCAGGGTCTGCACAGTCTCCGAACAACCTTCATACCACAGCTGACAACATGTATGCCCGAGGACATAATACACGACCAATCATAATGAGGCCTTGAGAGCCCATTCCACTAACCATTTCCGACATGTCCACCATTCTGATTTCCAACCCCGCTCGGTGATTCAGATGCTTCATAATCCCATGACACAGCTTCATTGTGGGCGCGAACCGCTGGCCCTGGGTGGCCCTCATATCGGTACGCCTCGAATTACACGTCATCCACCCATCACGCGTCCATCTACTGCAATGCTGTCCCACTCACAGCCCATGTGCGGGAGCGAAAATTCCCCTTCCAAAAGTTCGATGGCATCGCCATAGAACTTTCATTCCTTTGACCCTACCGTAAGCATAGGAGTCTGTTGGGAATGCGAATAGCGATGCGTTGGCAAGATGGTTCTCCCGATCGTCGCGTCCAGGACCCCTTTCGGAGTTTTCTGGCCATGACCAGGTGGGCGATCCGACACACGCATGTGTGTGCATCACATTGGTTGTGTCGTCCACCAAACGATGAAACGTTGGCAATGCAAGACGCCGTTGTCTAATATGACGCAGGATGCGCTCCGTGTCTTCCTTCGTTTCTCTTGTCAGGTTGGTTTTGGGTTCATTACGGTGTCTATTCTCTCGGTGGGCGTCTTCAGGATTTCCATCAGATGTTTTTGACAGTTTATCCGGAATAGACAAGATGGACGCCTACAGATCGTGACGAAGAGTTTGTCCAGGGTAACCCGTGGGCTCACCCTCAGATACATTACTTACAGCTACATGCCGGCGGCGGTGGCAAAACCAGATGCACATGCACTGGGCTGTCCTCGAGACAGATATAAATGTGCAAGTGATGTTTGTCAGTGCAGATTCAATCCCGTGTCTCCCGGTATTGTACCCCACATCGATCAAAACTCGCACAAGACCCTACGATAAAGCGTTGTGCGCGGTAAGATGGACGTTCCACCAGGAAAGGCCCCGCGTAATCGATTCCGGTATCGTCGGTTTGGCGTATTTGACTTGGCGTACGAAGACGCTACTTTGCCCTCATTCGCGTTGCGCATATACTCACTGTTGGATGGTTTTCGAGCGATCAGCGAGAAAATACCCTACGTGAGGAGATACCTTGCCGATACGATTAAACTCGCGCCGATGGAATTCATTGCGTATATGGTGACCACCATTTGGCGAGGCCTTTACCCGGCAATCAATCTTTATTGGCTGAGTATCCTGTTCGATAGGGTATGTCGTTCTCGTTATCCACACAATTAGTGTTAACTTCCTTCATCCTCTGCAGCTCGGGGATAGTTTCACAAACGGGGCGCCGTCACCAGAGGAGTATCGGCCTCTTGCTACCTCCTGGGTTTCTTGCGTTATGATCAATATCGCTGCAGAACGCATATTGTGAGTGTTTTGGAAGGAATACATGTGTGGTCCTTGACTCTGTACTCAGTGCTCGGTCGTTAGAAATTTTGACCAAGCGGTTTAGAGTACACTTTATACCTCAGTTGATACGCGGTAGAGCAGTTTATTCTGTTATCGTGCCTCTTCTAACGAACCTCTCGCTTCTAGCCAGTCTGAGGGTCGATCTACTCTCCATACAGGGTACGCCTCGTACTTACAGAAATTCCGGATAACTAATGCGTGACTAGATTTGCACTCCACCTTTCCTGTCATGGGACTGTTCGAGTCCGAGTTTCCGGGAGGCCCTTTTCTGACGCAACTGGATCAGTTCGTGCAATGTACCCTTGGTTTGACTTCTCTGGTGCTCGTATTGCTATATACCATCTCTTGCAAACGGAGTCCGGAACGGGAAGTGTTATCGTTTTTCTGTGTCGCGCGTGGACTTGCTCGGTTGCTGGTTCCGTTAAATGTTATTGACTGCTCAGGTTTGTCCGATCGTGACTTTATTTCAATGTCCGTTCACACCTTCGGAACAGCATACGTCTATTGGCCCAACAACTTGCATTTCCAGAGAATGAAATCCCTTTATGGCCTAGCTTTCTCGACTCAATACAGAGCCGACCTTGTGGTGGATGGGATAGCAAGCTCTATCGAGACCGGTACGTGGAGCCCTCTCTAGTTTTATTCGTTGCTCAATTCTGCCCACAGAGTACAGGAAATCTGCAGAGCGACTGGGGGATGTCGAGATCTTGGATCCTACTCCCTGGCGTACGGAACTCCAGCGACACTGGTACTGGGATTTTTTGATGAACATCACTTTGGATCTCCCAATGGTAAAGTATACTTTACTCCTTCTCCTTGGTTACTTAGCGGTCTTGTTCAGGCCATCTATGCGTTTATACCCCCGACCTATCTGTCTCCGTTGTCCATCGCTTCGATGGCGCTTCTGCAGCAAGCCTCTAAATCTATTTCGTTGAGCATAGGAATGTGTACCGAAGAAATGCCGTCGTTGATGGGCGTCTGCTCGCAGGCCAAGTGGCTCTATAATGCTATCGACTACGAGAGCACAATGCCTCGGGGTACAGAACCTTTTCCTCGTCCAATCGACAGATCCTATGACGCAGGCATGAAGATCTCCTTCAGGTAACGTCATCTTATCTGTATGTAGTAACACTCACGTACTCACTTCCAACGTCAAGACACGTTTCCTTACGATATCCCGCAAGGGATCGCGACGCGCTCCACAATGTTTCCTTTGACATCCAGCCCGGCGAGTTCGTCCTAGTAGTGGGCACCAACGGAAGCGGAAAATCGACCATGCTCAAACTGTTGGCACGACTATTCGATCCGACCACGGGCGACATCCTCATCGACGACTTGCCTCTCGTACGCTATGACATGG
>JBBPND010000521.1:0-10664 GCA_038090655.1 Gastroboletus turbinatus | reverse complement strand
ACAGTGTCGGGAATTTGATGTGGTTGGGTCGACAGGGTTGGTAGGGTGGTTGCCTGACCAGAGGTCTCCCCTGTGGCAGGGTGGGGAGTTGGGCAACAGGCAAGTGGTGATCTGGACCTGGCATGAGCGGCCCTTGCATTGGCCCTGAGCGCAGCTGTATCAATCAATCCACCACCCATTGGAACAAGGGTTGTGGTTCCAAATCCTTGGCGGCATGCCTCCTGAGAGAGTCACCCCCTTCTTAGGTCCTAACCTAAATCATAGTGAAGGAGATCTAGGGTGGTCGCACAGATCTCAGAGATGCCTTGCCCCATGGCGGTGGCATAGATGGGGGAGAACTATCAGGGGCGAGGTGGGTGTAAACATTACGAACAATAAAATATCCTCAGAAGAGGTGAGAAAGACCCATAAGGGTCATATTTTTGAAGAAGTGGGGGTTACGCTCTATGACGAGCATGGCGACAGAGTTTTCAAGCACTGCTGCATATAAGATGTGATGGTGGGCGATGGAGAGTCAGGCGATGTGGATAGGAGGGCAGTTAGTTGAGATTGACATGATGAGTTTAGACTGAGGGAAAGTCCTTGGAGTGACAAAGCTTATAAGCTTTCAGGATGGCCTGTGCATGTCCCAGGTTGCCCTCAGGCTCCCAGGTATTTGCTGCTGTGGAGTATCCCTTCCAGGAGACCAGGAACTGCCTCCGTCCTTGTGTTCCACGGTGTGACAGTATCTTATCCAATTTGTATTCCTCTTCCCCACCCACAAGGTCGGGCGGAGGGTTGGTAAAATTGGGGCCATGCTCTGGCGTTTCCCTATAGGACGATAAGAGGGAGGTGTGAAAGACATCATGGATTTTCCAGGTGTTGGGGAGGTGGTGGTGGTATGTCACTGGAGAAATGACCTGAGAGATTTCAAATGGTCCTTTTTGACAGGGGGCCAGCTTCTTAGAAGGGTAACGTAATTGGAGATTCTTGCCCTCTAGCCAAACTTTATCACTGACTTTCCAGGGTCAGAATTTTGATGTGATCCGTTCTTTCATGTGCCTCTGGGCTTTCTCATGTGCTGCAGCTGCTTCCTTTCTGGCTTCTGTCAGGAGATCCAGATGTAGTTCAAGGGTTGGGAGGAAGGTTTTCCCAATCAGGGGGTAGGAATGAGGGTCATAGCCCATCATCAGGGCAAAGGGGAACTGTCCAGTGTCAGAATGCATGGCAGAGTTGTGAGAAAACTCAGCCATATGGAGTAAGTCTGCCCATCTTTCAGGATGTCTGTCACAGAAGATCTGGAGGTAGGTTTTGAGTTCCTGGTTGACTCACTCCATTTCTCCATCAGTTTGAGGGTGGTAGGTGATAGAGAGGGCTAGATCATACTGGAGGAGGCGAGCCAGTTCTTGTGCGAAGGCCAAGGCAAATTGTGGGCCTCGGTCCGAGATGCATTTGTCATGTAATCCAAAGCATCGGAAGACATTCTCAAAGAACAGACGAGCTACACCGGCTGCGTCGATCATTTTGTGGCAAGGAGAGTAAATTACCCCCTTCATAAGCCCATGGTCAACCACAACCAGAACTGAGTCAAAACCCTGGGACAGGGGTAGATCGGTGATGAGATCTACAGACATGTGCTGGAAGGGATGTAAAGCGGCCAGGGGAAGTGGGGTAAGGGCGGGAACCATGGGATGAGTATTAACCTTGTGGGCTTGGCAAATGGCACAGCCCAGGATGAATTATTGGACGTAAGTGGTCAGACCAGGCCACCAATAGTCCCGTTGTACCAAATTAACCATATGAAAATAACTCCCGTGGCCGGCGGCATCCCCATTATGTAAGGCGGTGACAATATCCTGGCGGGCAGATTCAGGGATGTAAAGACGACCCTTGAAATATAGATGGGGGTCATCATAATGCCAATCAGCCTTGGCAGCACAGGGAAAGAGGGAGGAGCCATTGGCAAGAGCCCAGAGGAGGGCATCAAGGACCAAGGGGTCAGAAGGGGTAGATTCCGAGATTTTGTCAGCAATGGCAGTGTCCAAGGCTCAGACAAATAAATCGGGGGGTAGAAGGGTGACATCCTGGTTGTCTAGGGAGGTCTCTACTTTGTCACGGCAGAATAGGGCATCTGCAGGGCCCATCTTAGTACCGGGGACATGGGTGAAGGTAAGGTCATAGTCCTGCAGGAACATGAGCCACCGGGCTTGTCGTCAGGAAAGCTTCTGGGGTTGCCGGAAGTACATAAGGTTCTTGTGATCCGTGAGGACCGTTACCAAATGTGAAGCACCAAGGAGGTAATGATGCCATTTCTCGAGTGTGTGGATGACAGCAAGAAGTTCTCGGTCATAAATGTTATAATTGCGCTCGGTGGCGCCCAGAGTCTGGGAGAAGTAGGCACATAGGTGAAGGTCACCATTGCCATCCTTCTGCATGAGTACTGCACCAGTAGCAGTAAGAGAGGCGTCCGTCATCAGGAAGAAGGAATGAGACAGGTTGGCGAGGGTGAGGACGGGTTGGCGAGTGAAGGCATCCTTGATGCATAGGAAAGCCTTCTCATGAACTGGGCCCCACATCCAGCGAGATCCCTTCTTGGTGAGATCCAGGAGGGGGCGGGCTAATATCAAAAAGTTGGGGATAAATTTCTGATAAAAGTTGCAGAATCCTATGAATGAGTGGACTGCCTTGACAGAGGTGGGAGAGGACCAATTGTCAATGGCGGTGAGTTTGATAGGGCCCATCTTGACATGGCTCTCTTTGACTACCATACCCAAGTATTCAACTTCATCTACGTCGAATGAACACTTGTCAAGCTTTAGGAAAAGCTTATGTTCCCTGAGACGGTCCAAGACCCTGCAAGTTCATTCCTCATGGTCCTTTGGATCTGCTGAGTAGATTAGGATGTCGTCCATGTAGATGATGAGCCATCCTTCTGCCATGATATTACTGAAGAGGTGATCCATAAGTGCTTGGAAGGTAGCCGGTGAATTACATAGGCCAAAGAACATCACAGTGGACTCAAAGAGACCAAAGGGGGTAATGAAGGCCGCCTTCCATTGATCCTCGGGGTGGATGAGGACATTGTTGTACCCCCAGCGGATATCCATCTTGGTGAAGATACGTGACCCCTTGAGCTTGTCCATGAGGTCAGAAATGAGGGGGAGGGGATAAGCATTTTTGATGGTATGCTCGTTAATGTATCTGTAGTCCTGACAGGGTCGTAGTGTGCCATCCTTCTTAGGTACAAAGAATAAGGGGGCCGCCTGAGGGGACTTAGACTTGGCGATCTTGCCAGATGCCAGGTGTTCATCAACAAATGCTTTGCATGCCTCGTACTCCTTAGGATTGAGGGAGTAGGCTTTGGCGACCTTAGGAGTGAAGCCTTCCTTTAAATCAATGGTATGGTCAAAAGAACAAGATGGGGGTAATTTGTTGATGACCTTCTTCTCAAAGACGTCCTTGTACTCCTGGTACTGGGGAGGTAGGACCTTTTCTCGCTTCTCCTCTTTCAATGCAACTTCAGTAGCAATGGTCGTTTTGTGTACCAAGTGAGTTTGAGGAGCCATTCGTTCTACATGCTTCTTCCACAGATGGGCAATGCATGTATCCGGGTCAAGTCCCTGATAATGAATGAGATATTGTTGTTCGACTGCCCTGGGCAAGTCATGACATAGTGATTTGGGTCGGTCTGGAATGGCAACCATGCCAGTGGTCCAATTAATATCAGGGTTCATCTCCTGAAGCCATGGCAAACTGAGTATTATATTCTCAGAGCCGCAATTGATGATGAGAAGATCTCATTGTTCTTCTACTTTTCTTATCCGAAGGGTAACGGTTACCTGCTGCTGTATAATCCCTTTCTTATTGGAAGTTCCATCCATGATCTATAAAGCACCCAGTGGCCCCGCTATCAATGAGGGCAGTGGTGTCGACAATTCTTGCTCCTTCTGATGCGAAAACAGAACGGGGAATTTGTATTGAAGAGGCTTTGGCGTCTGATACAAATACAAGAGCAATGACTATCGGAGGTGAAGACATCGAGACTTCCCTCTGTTCTAAAAACCCTTTGTGGTTACTCTAGAGATGGTCTCCCCTTCATCAGCAGAGACATATTTGTCTTCGTTCTCCTCAAAGCAAGTCTTGAGAATGTTCATGACATCATCCTGAGAGACCTTCTGAGTCCTAAGACCAGCTGTATGAGGAGATGGGATCTTTAGGTGCAGGGGCGATGGTTGCCTGCCTGGCGTTGTTGAGGACAAGGAGTCAAGTTTTGGTTGGGATGGGAGGAGGTGCCGCGAGTATGGTTGTTAGAACAACATCCTTCCTTGTGGCATATGAAGCACTTGTTTTTCCGCATGTAGTCAGCCCGCTGAGTGGGAGAGAGCCGGACGGCATCTACATCCATAGCATTGGAGTCTTGGTGGGGATGGGAAGAAACCTGGGAGGAGGGGATAAAAACTCGACCTCCTTGGAGGTCCTGAATGCAGCATTGTTGCCCAGCAAATTGGGCGGCCTTCTTGATCCAAAGTTTGGGCATGGTCAGCACATGCTCACAAGAGAGGACCATCTCTGCAAGATGGCAGTTAAGGCCCTTGATGAACCACTCAATTAGAGCTGGTTGATCCTTTATTCCAGCCTTCCTGGCGAGTATCTCAAACCGGAGGGCATAATTCTCAAATCCGGCAGGGTCCTTTAAGTCCTGACGGAGATTCTCTAAATCAATCCTAGCCCGTTCAGCAACATTGTAGGATTGGAACGCGTTACCAAAATCTGTGTCAGATTCAGGTAAGTCTTTTCTTCATCGGGGATGGCGGTGTCGGTGATCTTGAGATACCATGCTTCAGAGAAATCCTTTCCTCTACCCATACTCATTTTGTTAAGCATGGTTAGAATATGAGTGTCATTGTTGTAAAAGGCCTGGTTCATATTGAAGTATGCTCCCATGGCAAGGGCCCATTGGGCAGCATCTTTGGGCTTCCCTGAGAAGTCACTGGGGAGACCGGCCTTAATTTCCAACCTAGGTGTGGCAACATCAAGATCCATCTCGTGGAAAGAGGAGTTGGATGATGATGATGAGCAGGAAGAGTGTGAGGGATGGGAGTCATCTACAGGGTGTTCCAAGGTTTCCTCAGAGGTGGGAGTTTGTGGTGGTGACACCTTGCTCTGAGGTAAAGATCAAAGTGAAGCAAGAACAACTGTTTCTGTAAGGTCCTCCTGTTTAGGCGATGCTGGCAAGGAGGGATGAGAGGTAGTGACAAAGTCGTCGGAGGAAGATCCGTAGTTGAGGGTAGCAAATGCTAAAGGACAAGCTAGTTCTTTTGTTATGCTAGTTGTGTAGTAACTAGTTGGAATGTACTTCACAAGTAGTACAAGACTTTAGACAGGGGTCTCGCTATCTCTACCCTTAGTGTGCACACAACAGACTCGAGGGACTCATGGTGACTAGAAACAATGCTAAGATTGCATAGAACTAGCTAGAAAACCATGGTACATGGTGGCAGGTATTTATACTGGACTACAATGAGCACAGACTATCAGGTCCTAGGGTAACTCCTAGGTTCTAGGGTAGTCTCAAGTCATAATGAGTCACTACTAAGTAAAGGGGAAAGAAACAACATAGATGTCATTAGGAGATGTAAGCCGTCCATTAGAGCGAAAGATTGGAACCAATCAGAGCGAATTAAGAAAAAAGCGAACAGTTGATGAACAGTTGATGAACAGTTCAGCATGGGAAAGTCGCGCTGACTGTGGGAAAGTTGTCCGGAAGAATAAAATAAAATAAAAGAAGTTACAACTCAAATAGAAGATCATCAATGTAGATTGATGTGGTGTTTGCCTCCATTGTGGCAAGTATTCTGAAGGCGTAAGGGGCCCCATAAGATGAAGGAATAATGGAAAAAGGGTCTGACGACAGCAAAACTGTAACATCCTAGATTATGTCTTTCACCCCTCTGTGTTCCCATCAAGTGAAGCCTGTGCAAATCCAGGTGAAGATATCACCATGATTGACGTCCCTTCCTCCCCCACCCAAGTCGGTGTTGCAAGAACATTCTTCATTTTCACTCCCATCCACCATTCTGTCAGTACATTGTCCTGCTCCAGCCTTCATCTCAACCTTGTCTACAACATGGTCATATGCATTGAATGTTCTGAAGCACTGGATCCTCCTTATATTCATACTCATGTTGTTGGCCATCGCCTACCCTATCCACCTGCATAAGAACTGGAAACCATCCTTCATGACACTAGAATCACAGGATACATGCCCTTATCCTCTACTAAAGTTATTTTCCCCCATCAATGGTTTCAAATTAGCAGATGGCCTCGTCTGTGCCTTGGATTCTTGTGGCATTCCTATGGGCTCCAAATCTGTGCTTCAACGCCACTACCAACAGTCCCATATTGGTGCATTTTTATGGTTTGAACCATGCAAAATACATCAAATTTTCTTATTCAGGGGTCATCAGATTGTTGTCCATCAACCCATCTCTTGCCATGCAATGTCCACATGGATTTTTGGCTGACTACTTGTCTTCATGTGTCCAAAAGAAACCCCTCTGTTTCAGCCTCTCAGCTCTTCCAATAATCTCTGCAAAATAACCAGCTTCCTCTATTCTGCTCGTTGGTTGGATGTCATCAGAGGCCATTCCATTGACAAGCTCCTGTCCTTGGTTGCTGTTTTCTCTGACCAAGATGTTCTCTCTTGGGTAATGGAGAAGACTAATGCACTGTTCTTTCACATGTGGGACATCGTTGAGAAGATGGAAGTGCTTCCTCATAGATAGATACATACTCCCAAAGGATAAGTAATTTTTTTTTTGCACTTTTTTATCTCTGAATTATCCAGAACTTTGAACTCTGTTGATCTTGAAAATAAACCTTTTGGTCAATTGCAAATCAAAGAATACCTGAATCATTGCACCAACCATTGGGCTTGTTATTTGTGTGCTCTGTTGCATTCTCTTGACACATTGTCTCATTTACTTACTTTATCAATCCAACAACACCATTACTATAAATCCCTCTATTGTGTATTGGTTGAGCACCATGATCCCTATGAAGCAATTCAATTGCTGTTGTTTTCTTTGCTTTCTATCTACACTCCTGATATTCAGAGGGATAGTCATGTTTGCCCTCTCATGCTCAGGTGGTTCATTGTTTTTTAGCATCTTTATCAGGATGGTACCTTTCACACCTTCCTCCATTTTACCAAATCTCACTTCTATTACCTTCTGTTTTCGCTCAATCACAATCCTGGAAGCATCTTGCCATCTCAGTACCAACCCCTCCCTTACATTTATGGGGCAAGTCTCATTGTTTCCATGTATTTCCTCATTGACTTTTGGCAAGATATTATCAAGATGCTCTACTTCCTCTTTTGAAAGAGAGTTAGCTGACTCCTTTCAACAGTTTATGACAGCTCACACATCTTGTCTCCATGCATGCTTACAGCTCTATAAAACTTCCCAATATGCATTGGAACCAGCAGCATGACACTCTCAGTGTTTGGAGTTATCTCTTTAAGATCAACTTTATTTCTGAAATGGTGCAAACACTTTGTTGAAAGGCTGAATCCATTATTATTAGGCACTCTGAAAGACGCATTGGACCAGGTTATAGATGCATCCTTGGACCTGAACAATCCAATTTGATGGCCTGTTGATTCCTTGTGTAACACTGATGATAGGTTTTCATTTGTCCACTTGTTGGGCAACACCTTCTTTCCATACCTCAGCATGGTCTTAGAGCACATCCATTCCAATCCATCCATATTTGATATTTATCATTTTGTGGACAACCAAGGCCATCTTATTCATAAGCCCAGTAAGTTCCTTCTGTGCAATGGACTTCTGTTGCTTACTTTGCAAGGTGCTCTATGGGTGTACCTTCATCTACATCATGAATTCAGTGACATCATCATGGTACTTGCTCACATAGCAATTCCAGGTATAGCCCGTGGATCGGAACTGGGTTTGTTGCACTGTACCAACTCCATTGATGGTTCCCGTAACTTTTGCTTTCTTGCTGGATCATGCACCATCATTTGTCAATACTTGAAAACTCACAGTATGACCAGTAGAGATGGCTTTGTTGCCCATTTCCTTCCAAAGTTGCTCCCATCTCTTTATCTATCACATTGGTTCTATCTGTGAGGTCGTGACAGCATTTGCCCACATCATTTCTCTTGAAACCTGGTCTGTTTACAAGACATATCTCTACATCATGAATGGAAAGACCATTGACAGCAATATCTTTAGCAATGCTCTTTGGACATACATACACCTCAAGTACCTCCATATCCCTCTTACACTTGCTCTGTTCCAACAAGCAGTCAAGGCTGTCCTCCACAATGTCCTCCACTACCATGAAGATCTTGACCCTATTAACAACACCCTTGACTTCTGCTTTGGCCATTCATTTTCTACTGGTAATGTGCAATATGGTCTTGTCTATGATAATCTCTGTGGCCTTACCAAAAACATGTACATTGATTCCCTCCATCTTGCTTGTCAGTATCATTTCTAGCTCAGTATGCCACATTCCAGATCTCTCCATTCCACAACCAGCTTCCAAGCTATTTATTCTCTTCAATTGTTCAATCCTTTGTTATCCTGACTCAAGCACATCTTCCCTCCTTTAGAAGCAATTTGTGATCAGTACACTATTGGCCTTGCCATCGTGGAGGACATTATTATAGAAAAATGCCTCTCCATCATCCAACACACCATATCTGCCATGCTCTCTAACCAGATTCCTTGGTTTACCTATTTATGTGTGCCCCCTCCCTTGTCTTCTGTCCCAGAAACAATTCTTATCCATCTTTCTCGCATTGACTATCTCCAAGCATTATTCAAGCAACCAGACATTTATTTCAAGTCTCTGGAACAAAGCCAGTGGTGGTGGAAAATCTACAGTGTACCAGGCACCTTTTTTTTCTGGAGAAGATGGATTTTGTGTCATACTCATCCCCTATGTTTCATCTGGTCGACTTGCATGGTGAAGCAGTGTTGTTGGTGTTTCCCATCTAATTTATTCTGATCCCCCAACCTGTCACCATAGCTCTGATATTGATCTAGGTGGCTTTAATGCCATGATTGATCTCATAACCAAGGCACAATATTGCAGATTATTGATTGCTGCTTTCCCCCAGAGTGTCTGCCAATGTCTCGAGCATCTCTGCCCCACAAGAAAGTATCACCAAATTCCAGAAGGAAATAACTGTATTTAAGTTCCTTCTGTTTGTCAATTGAATCAAGTAAAAAGACAAGATACATAGTGAGGCAAGAGATGTGCATTAGAGTTAGCCACAGTTAGCTGAGATCATTCTGGACAGGAGGGCTGTTGCAATCATGTGGGGACATGGGAAAGAGAGTTAACCCAACATGGTGTGAATAATGGATGGAGTGAAGTGTTCAGAGACTAAGACTTGGTGAATCAGAGAGATATGTGACCAAGATCTAGCGATGTTCACATTGCTATAAGAATAATGACATTGAGGCCATTGGGAGAGATGTCATCATATCCAGAAAAAAAAGACAAGGTGACCTTGATGCAGCTAGAATTAACAATATGATGTGACTGAGGAAGAAAGGTAGAATGAAACCAAAGTCAAGGCAGATGAGACTGGCCATCGCAAGGAGTGGCATGGCATCAGTGATCATGTCATGGGATTGACAAGGAATGTGATCACACATCTAATGAACACTGAAGTACTGATCATGGTGTCAATCTGATCACATCATCAGACAAAATAAGGCTGTTTTCAGTAAAATGACATTGTGTATGCCTGAGTAATCATTTCTCAATGAACTGAAGAACTGAGGAGGGTAACTAATAATTAAATAATGAAATCAAATACTGATCATGATACTAATTACAGTACAAGCCAATACTGATACTGACCACATTACCAGTGATATGCTATGTTAATAACAATGTTGGATCAGTGACATGCAATAACTGTACAAATGATTATATTTAATAGGGGTTAGAAATAGCTGGTATCACTTGGACAGCTGCTAGGCCGAAATTCCATTCGAACTCCTCACCTCCATCTAAATAGCTGCCTGTCTGGAAATAAGCTTGCTGATGAGGCTGTGAGCCATGTTCTTTACAATTTTCTTGGTAATAGATTGAGCGTATGTCATGAACCGTCATCTGTGAACCTCTTGGCCTTTATGTGATATAGCTCTGGCTTGAGGACCATGTCTCAGACACAGCACAACAATGGAACAGGTCTTCAATTCTACTGTGGTGAGCAAAGAAACATCAAATAAGTGTCCCAATGTTGGGCCATTTTGGAAAGACTTGACATTTGCAAGAGAACCAAAACATGTTAGCTCTAACCCTTGCAGGGTCATCAATAGCCCTAACCCTTGCCCTGAAGCTGAGCTGTTAGTCATGTGATTTGGTTGCCATGGCACTGAGATATAACCATATTAAAATGTCATGTCATTGGGACACTTATGAGACCAAGATCAACAGGATTGGGTCAGATGGAAGGATGTATGTGTGGAAAGTGGCAGGAAAACCTTTGCAAGACAAGGAGGTACAGGGAACAGTAAAGTTTGGAGGAGGTTCCTTGATGGTTTGGGGATGCATGGGCTGGAATGGAGTGGGAATCCTTGCAGAGGTGGAAGGGAGGATGAATGCTGAGCAGTATGTCTCCATTTTGGAGGATAATC
>JBBPND010000520.1:0-10669 GCA_038090655.1 Gastroboletus turbinatus | reverse complement strand
CACGCCTGATGGGTAATAATCTGCCTAGTGTTTGAGCTAACCGTGGGTCATCTGATCGTCGCTTCAGACTGACCAACTTGTTCAACAGAGTATCCTCCGACGGCGGAGAGCCATTGACCCATCAAGTTGTTTGAGCCAAAACTCTCCGTCTCGCCGGAGATGGCAAACTGCTCTCAAATGGGTCGTTAAAAGGTGGTGGACGCGATGTACGGGAGAGCTGACCAAGAGACTGCATCCATACCAGCGCCAACGGGTGAGAATTCGTTTAGCTAGGCTCCAGGAAAGAGGGCGCCGAATGACGTCGTGATCGGATTCTAAGCGATCATGTGACAAGAGGCGCTCCTGCCACAGTCAGTGTTCGGTCAAACCGGACTTTTAGCATCAGCGAGCCTGACAAACCTCTTCGGTAAGATAGAACGCTTTTGTCGTCGCGGGAACGTCCGGAAAGACGAGAAAGCCGTAGAGAGCTATCGGGAGAGTGATCACACCGTCGATGATGAAACTATCGAGTGGTTACGGGTGCGCTACGGAGAGAAGAAAACACTGCGCACAGCCATCTCCAACCACTGCGTCCACTGATGCCACCGAGATGCCTAGAAGAACGTCGGGACAACTGTCAATACGGACCGAAGATGCTTACTGGTAGACAGCTGCTTGGAGAACGCCGGAGAAGCTAGATGAATTAGTCTTGGTTTTGATATGGAACGAATACTTACAGTGTGCCGGCCAATCCCGAACTAGTGAATATGCCAGAACGTTTGCCCAGTTCTCCGGGTTTGTACCAGCTACTGAATAAGGCGACTGTGGTATTCTAAGTGGAGGGAAGGAACGTACGAGCCGAGGATATAATGTGTACCAACAAAGGTAGAAGCCTCTGATATACCCTGTAGGAATCTGATTGCATAGAGCTATCGAGAGAGTAGTGAGCGTAGGGGAGTGGTAGGGGGAAGAAGGCGGACCTGCTGAACGTTTTGTACCACGCTGGAGCTGGATGATGGTGATTGGAGGGATCGGTAGGTAGAGACAAGGGGTCATACCAGAAAGTGAGGACGCCCCAGAGTATTTGCATAAGTGGAAACCAGATTCTAGGCGGGACGACTTGCAGCATCAAGTTGTCTAACGACAGCAGATATCAAGGAGAACGAAGAAGGAAAGGAAAGGAAAGTACTTGGTATCATTCCGATGATATATCCACAAGTAAACATGGTATTGACTACCTGGAACGAGATGAATACGGTCATGGGAACGTGAACAGAGTGGCGCCAACGTTGAAGTCGTTTCCTTGCATGTTGAGGTCCTGTTTCATTCCGGAGACGTATGCATTGTTTACGTTGGCCCGGTCAAGATCTGGGGAGGATGGAGAGGCGAGAGAGGGTGCAGGGAAGAGACGTACAGTTTGTAAAGTACTGGGAGGGTTCTGTGAGAAATGGAGATCAGTGAAGCTTTACTGCTCGCACCATGAGACAGCAATATGACAATATGAATGAATCTATTTTGAAGAGGAGTTTCTGCTCCTGTTTTGACGCAGGGACGTCGCCCCAGAGCAGACGCTTGATAGACATGATTGATCGAGTGCTGACGTCACGCTGCTCTGTCATGACTCTCCATCTACAAAAACGTTCATAAGCAGCCCCTCACCTTCTTTGTTCTCCTTCCCCGCTTCCCCGCCTTCCCCCGCCCTTCAGCCATGCGACCTTCCGCAGCGGCCCTCGTTCTTCTCCCCATTTCCATTCTCTCTCTTCTCCTCGCACCCCTATCCGCACATGCCTCCCCTGTGCCATCCATCCGCACCATTCATGTCCGCGACGACACACACATGCACATGCACTCTGCGCCCGTGTACGAAATAAACGAGACTGAGATCCTCCAGTGGCACCTTCCCACTCCCCTATCCTATTGGTCCATAGACATAGATTCAGAGGATCGTGATCCCAACATCGCACGTTACCCTGCTCTCATCGCACTTCATGCTCTCTTCATGTCCCTCGCCTTTTTCGTCGCACTACCCGCCGGTACGCTTCTTCGCTTCCTCCCTCCCCCACTCACATCACACCGGGATGCACAGGAATCGCTCTCCGCGCCGCCAAGCATTCCTGCCATGGCTTGGCCCTGGTCTCATTCTACGCCCTCTGCGCCCTCGGCTGTGGTACCAGTAGTCTCTACAGGAAACTCACACCTGACATGTACGCGATCCTGACGTAATCCGCAACCCCTACACCCTTACCCCTGCTTTGTTAGGTACGAAGGCTCAACTCATTCTCTCCACGGTTACCTGGTTTTGCTTCTCAGCCTAATTTTATCCGCAGTTGAGATTGCCGCGTTTTTCACTCGCCTCTATACTTTCTGCACAGCTCCATCCAAACTTACCTTGAACCAATTCTGGCGTTCAGTGGTTCTAGGCCACCAAGACACGTGTCCCTCTCCATCAGAATATTCCGGGCTCGTCTCAGAAGACCCCGAAGAGTATGATGACATCAAACTAACGTCCTTACACGCACATCGCGATTCTACCCTCTCCGAGCACATCGTTTTTGATGTCGACTCTCCCCAACCCTCAAGGCATTCCGACGACACCCTTCGCGATATAGTAGTCACCCACGTCCCTCTTCCCAAACAGCCTTTGCTCCGCCGCATCGCACAGGCCGCGTACGCTACCCTCGAGAGGTCCCTCGTGTTTGCCGCATTCGGAATGGTCCTGTCCGGTGTTGTTATCTACACGGGTGGCTGTCGTGACAGTTACATCAACGGGTGTCTCGCCCATCTCATCAGTAAGAAAAAAAGACGCAACGTTTTCGTAATGTCTTCCTGACCCTCTCTATTCCCAGAGGGTGGAATATTTTGGTGTTATGGGCTGTTTACGTTTGCTCGCTTCTTGGGCTCGCACTCGGAGATGGGGTGGGCATGGAATATTTCACCAATCGGCAACACCATCTCCGCAGAGTTCGTGGAATCCACCATAATCTTCCTGTATGGAATCACCAACACTTGGATGGAGAGGTTTGGGGCGAAACCAGGTGATCCATACACAACGAAGCAGGTACAGCATATTAGCATTGCGGTACGTAGAATCACTACCTTCGCTGTCTGCCCTACCCAATGTCCATTGTCGTCAAGGTCATGTTTTGGTTTGCTGGTCTCGTAGGGATGGGAATGGAGTCTCGGCGTGTACGACGTTGGCTGGCAGCTTCCGCGACAACTGCCATAGGACCATCACGGTCTATCAGCATTACCGAGCCACCCAGCTACAAAGCTAGCTTCAATCCTTTTCCGGCCCTTGTCATTGGCGTCACAGGCGCTGCCATGAGTGCTCATGCGCAAAATTATGTCTTCCAGGTAGAGTCCGGCTGGTGTTGTAATCACCTATTAACCGTATCTGATGAGCAAACAGGTCCAGATCCATGAACTATGGGGTTGGCTTCTGCTTGCGTTTTCGGCGCTTAGGTGCTTGACGTATTTCTTCCTTTGGCTTGGTCCACCCAATTCCGTACTCCCTTCTCGGCCGCCGACTGAAGCCCTGGGAAGTTTCTTCCTGGCATGTGGTGGTCTGATGTTCATGTTTAGCACAGAAGAGGTTACCCTCGCAGCCATGCGGAAAGGGCGTGACGGTCAGTCTCTTTTTCTTTTCCCTCCGATATAAGCGTTTTGATCAGGTTTTCCAAAAGACATGATGATGTTTCTGAATGTCGCGGTTGCGATCACGTGCTTCGCATTCTGCTGGGTACTCTGTGTTGTCACGTTCAACGGATGGCTCAAGGCTCGGAAAATGGTGGCTTGATTCCAGTTGACTGTGGTTCTTGGCATATCTTCAATCCCTGGTGATATCACATTGTTCAACATTTGTATTCCTTGCTGGGTGTTTTGTAGCTTTTGTATTATTAGCATGTTTCATAGTCTTAGTTAGAGCAAAGTTGTTTTTTTCATTACCATGCCATGCCTGCCGCCATGGCTACATGATCAACAAAAGCCCCCATCCATACCCAGAATCCGGACCATCCACAACCCACAAAACCTCGCCAGCAACTTGCCCGGCTATCAAAATCCGTGGACCAAAGAACCCGAGCGAGCTGTGCGGCCCCGAGACACACGCCAAAGTAGAACGGTTCACCTTGAGCATTCAAAACGCCGGCATAGGTAATGAGGGACATGGTCGACGCCGACAGCGCGCTCAAAATAGGTCGCGTGTGTTCGCCAAACAATAACGCGGTAGAACGAATGCCGACCTTGACGTCGTCGGTCTTGTCCTGTTCAAACAAGACATCGTAAGACGACCACCGCAGGGTGACGAGCGCGAGAGTTACTTGGTGGGCATAGATGCTGTCATAGACCAATGTCCAGCATATCCCTCCTGCGTAGAGGGGTAAACAAACGCTCCAGTCGACGGTACCGGCGATTGCAGACCAGCCGAGGAGGGCTCCCCAATTAAACGCCAAACCTAGCCGTCGTTTCGGCGTCGCGTGAGTATCGGAAACGAACAAAAAAAATTGCGTGAGCTGGTCCGAAACGTACCGAGGACGGCTTGTGGCCAGTAAGTGATGCGTTTCATGAGTGGGTATACGGTGACGACGGAGAGGGACGCGGCGCCGAGGAGGATACTACGGCAGAATGGAATCAGAATATGTATATATAAACACATATATATAGATGGATAGATTTAGATGGAGATGGAGATTTAGATAGATATACACGGAGGACTCGCGTACCTGTACGTGTTTAGCTGTAGCAAGACGCCTAATCCGACCGTTAGCTGTCCGGCGAGGAAGACGAGCGCTTGGCGGCGCGTGATATCGCCTCGCGCGAGCGGTCGCGTGCGGGTCCTCTCTAACAAAAAAAGGTCACGAACGTGAATACGCGATCATGGGGCACTGACCCACTGCCTTGTCGAGATGCTTGTCCCACATATCATTGATCGTGCAGCCTGCGCCTCGCATCACAAAGGCGCCGAGACCGAATAGACCGAGGTATGTCAGCGAGGTCGTGAGCGGCGCTCCCTGCGCGTAGGCAGCCATGGTGATGGACCACGCTGGGGTATGTATGGCGTTTGAGCGGAAGAGGCATACGGAAAATAAAAATAAATAAAACGCACTGCACGGATAGAAGAGCAAGAGTGTTCCGATGGGCTTGTCAACCCTGGTTAGATAGATATACGGTCGTACGTTCGCCGGAAAGCGGTCGACCCATGTTGTCGGAGGGGTAACGCTGGAAGTATAACGAACGAGAGGTCTTGGTGCGACGGCAGTGCTTGGTCGTGCTGCAAGACAAGACTTTGGACTGCGAAGAAGTACCAAGTTTCGTGTGGACCACGACAGCGAACTCGTTCGCAAGGATTTCCGGGCAAGCCTGCTTGCCAGCAAGGCGGACATGTCGTGATGTGGTGTACACAAACTTGGCCTCCCACGGGCAGTCACGAGTTCGCGTCAGGGTCAAAAACAAATAGAAATGGGTGACAACCAGACAAGACTCTTAAACATACAAAACTGGGGAATGAGCGGGGTACATGCAGGAAAAATAAGGAGTTGTAGTATGCAAAGGATGCCCAAGAATGATGCAGGAGCTAGGGGAAAAAAACGACGCCAACTGTTCACCACTCTTTCGCGAGCTTGAAAGACCAATCCCAGTCTGTCCATTCTGCATGTCAAAATTCGGGCGATGCTTCCGAGAATCAGGGGACATACCAGCATAGACTCCGCCGTCATCGTCGATGACACGACTCCTGACATTAAAAGAGCCCATGCGAGCGAGAGTGCCTGATGGCGACTCTTCTGGATCAAAGTTCTTGGTGTATGCCTCTCCGTTGGGATGGGGGCCATAAGAACCAAGCATCTGCTCTAACTTGTCCACTAAATATAGGTGAGCAAACGGATAGTTCACCAAGCGCGTGGGTTCTCACCAGCGACACCAGCTCTCTTCACGACTTGCAAATAACGGACACCCTAATAGCTTCCGTGAGCATATCCACTGCGAGATCTAAATAAACGAGGATCGTACCGAGATGATCGAGTGGTTCACTTTGAACGTGATGCGCACACTGATGACATGTTAGATGGATGACGATGGCGAGGAAGATGATACACACTTGTACTCGACACCCTCCTTAATGATGATGGGGTTCTTCTTGGTATCCGCAAGCCTTGCCGTATCCGCGAGGTTGAAGATAATCTTCTTGCCTGGAGGGAGCGTAGGCGAGTCGAGTTCAAGAGTCAGGACATTGACCTGATAGAAACGCGTTGTATACGAGTGCCACCCGATGGACGATGTGAACCAGCAGGCGTTACCTTTGGGAGACTGGTGTCGCCAGCGGTTGCACCCGGGACGATGCCCAGACTGGCTTTCCAGCGTGCGAGACTTTCGTCCTCGGCATCTAGTTTGGCGTACTCTTCGGCGGTCTTCGCAGCGGTTGGCTTGTAGCCTGGAAATCGGGATCAGATGGGACTCGTGGCTGCCCACTTGGTACGGTTGACCTACCTGGGGTGACGGATGGCTTGAGATCGTCCTGTTCTTCATGCTAGGGGGGGATTTAGTGAGTCGATGACGGGGGAGTGAAGACGGGGACTGACTGAAGCCATGCTGGGAGAGAGCAAGGGTGGCAATGAGCGTTGAATCTGCGTTGCTGCTCGTTATCATCGATTTCACACGACTGTTAATCAACACAACCCAGCGAGACACCGGTTACGAACTAAATTGCTATTGCAAAAAAACAAGAAAGAAAGTCCAGTACTACATCATCAAGAAAACGAGCGAAAGTGGTATAACCGCGACGGTACACATATCTGCACAATAGCTGAAAAAGAGTGGACGCCTTAAAAGCACAAACGTGGGATCCGAAAAGGACGCAAGCAATGCACAAAGGCGGGTACGTGTTCTCGCAACACTACTAAAGGGTATCAAAGGGGTTCGACAGTGGCGACGCGACGTCGTGCATGCCCTCTAGCCAACATCACATCGCTGAGTGCATACACAACCTGATTTCATGCGACACACGTACCGCCTTTAAACCAGCATTTGCCTTTGCTCAGGTGGAAGCATTTAGAACCATTCGGGCAAGTATGGCCCCAGCAACAGCGGTCGCCATGTGGGCATTGGAGCCCTGGTAGCGCATGTGAGCAAACGCGCTACGTTCGTGCATCGGGCTCCATACCATTTTTAAGAAAGTTACAGGGGGCTTTTTTAGCATTGGAAGCCAAAGTCGCCAATTGATCCGGGGTCAGCACGTAGTCGTGTGAGTATTTACAGGTCCCCTGTGCGTGTACTTCAGCGTCAGACCGACGTCCAGCAATACTGCATACTTACGCCTTTAGTGCAGGACATCAGGTAAAATTCATTACAAGGCGGAGGGGAATCTGCTTAGGTACGTGTCAATCCGGTATACCCCAGGAAAGAGACTGTCGACGGACGTTTGTGAAGCGGCTGTTGTACAAATTAGCACGACGACCTCGAGTACCACCAGTTATTTACTTGCCAAGTTGGGGTCAATCAACTTGCCAGTCGAGGGTGTTGGTACACTGGGAGGAGAGCGTGGTGTTGGCAAACCACCAGTTGCATGGGAGGGACTGAGACCAGTGATATTCAAAGGAGGGGGGTGGTGTGTAGCGCTGGATGGCGGTGTGGCTTGATGGGTCATGAATAAATTGTCGACATACAGAGTAGGGAAGCGGAGTCGAGATTGGTTCGCGCAAGCACCCGATGCTTCAAGGAATGTTAGTTTGCCCACCAAGCCATCGCCCTGGAGGGTGGCAATCGTCGACGCGTATGCACTATCGGAACCACCTGCATCTGCGTCAATCGCTTGCCAAATGCCTGCTACGGAACGTCTCACCAGCAAGGAAGATCCGTTGTGTCTGTGGAAAACGAATGTAGGTTTGCAGATATTCTTTGAACCTAGGTTGAACACAGAGCATGCGAAACACAAAAATGGGCGACAGACCTGTTATCTTTGTAAATGCGGCATCTTTGCCATACCCGACATCCACCAACAAGAATCTTGGGGACGCCTGGCTAAAGCCCATTGTGAAGGCTTCCAGCTGTTCGGGGGTACATATTTGATGGCGCTCGAGAACGCTAGCGAGTCCTATCCTGTTATAATAAACGGTAACCCAAAAGGACAGCTGCCCTAAAACGCGGATGTCTTGGCTGGTTAAATAGTCGGCGACTGCCTTGGTCAGCTGTTGAGCAGCCTGGCGACCACCTTCATGCCCTTGCCTGAGGAGGGCCTCGGTAAATACACAAGCATCACCATCGACGACACAGAGGATTAACAAGCTCTGGCTCTGTTCGGCAGTGACGATGAGACCGATCCATCAACGTGTCACGAAAAGACGAACCATCAGGGACTCCATGGATGCAACTTGACTGTTAAGAGAGGCAAGTCTTCCTTTAAGAGTTTTTGCCTCCCGTTCCGCCCCCTCGAGCGCTGTAGCGTGAGCTTGTTTCCATACTGCTAGCTCGACCTCTAGCTCTGCTAGACGGTTCTCCAGATCGACGTTTCGCTTAATTGTCGTCGAGGAGAGGGCTGTCGAGACGAGTCAGCACACCTAAGACGGGGTTTGACGGGCGAGACATACTTAACAGTCGCGTGATCGTCTCATCCCTTGCAAGGAGAAAACGAGACCGTCGAATTAAGGCCTGTAGTACAATACTCAGGATTTACTACACTTACCAAGCCTGTTGGCTGACCTCAGTGACCTGGGGAGTTGCCATAATAAAGGCAAGCAGGGTGAAAAGAAAATAGCGGGCGAAAGCAGGGCGACCCTTTTTAAATAATGGAAGTCAGGACGATGACCAGCGTCTATGAGTAGTTAATCAGGCTAGATCGCGGGCCCTTTCTGGCCGATAAGGGAAGCATCTTGGGCTCGGGCTGGAGAAGATGGCACGATTTCAGTAAAGATGACCGAGTCACGCGAACCTGCCAATGCATAATTCTCGGTTCGCCCAACGCCGCGAATCATGGTCGAGTACGTCAATGGAATGTTCCATCAATGTTGACGTGTTCATTAACCTCGCCGCGTTTGAGCCCTGAGAAAGAAAAAAAAAACCAAAAAAAATTTGGTGAAGTTCATATATGTACAAATAACTGCGGACTGAGATCTCGACGACATTTAACCACTCAACGCCATGTCCTCGGTAGACGAGCGAGTATGAATTCAAGTGTTCGGCTGCCGATGCATTCCATCTATAAGTACGATGTCTAAGAGAGAGGCTGTTCCATGACATAATTGAATACCGACCAGCTTGGAATTTGCATTTCCCGAGTTTGAGATAGTAACATGTGGTTCCTTGGGGGCATACGTGTCCATACACACAGTCATCGCCAAATGCACAGATTCCACCTATGAAAACGGATGAGAAGTAAAGGGAAGGGATGAATGAGAGAGAGCAGACCCTCGTTGGTGATCTTGCAAGGTGTCTTTTTAGCGTTGTCTTCTAACTCTTGATAGTCTTCTTCCTCAAGTATATAGTCATGAGCGTATTTGCAGTCTGATCCGTGTCGGCACTGTGCAAGGTAAAACAGAGTGCAAGGTGCGGGGTTATCTGTAGCCGCGAGTCAACGTTCAAAATGAATGACTGGTGCGAATGAACGAACGCTTCGACAAGGGCTGATAGTCGTAAAGGGTTCAGTCAATCAGGATTCAGGATTGGCACAAGGAAAGAAACTCAACTAATTTGGGGTTGAGGCGCCGTTGTTTCCCTGGCGACGACAACTTGCGAGTAAACTGAATGAGTTGCGCCGGATGAGCTTCATATGCGTCTATGGAGCCACTGCTATCGCTGGGTTCATATGGAACGGAATCATTGCGGCCGGATTGGAGGGCCGATTTATAACTTTGAATTGAGTTACGTCTGGGGCTGGAGTTGAAGATATCTGCGGGAGCGTAAGCTGGTGTTGTTGATGTTGTTGACGAATTGGATATCTGGGGATTCGGTGGTGCTATCCTGGGAGTAATAGACAGGCCGGGAGGGGGACCGGAAGCAATAGATGTGTAAGAGGGGGGAACGAGTTTAGAAGAGATAAATAAATTTGGGACGCGAAGTTCGGGAAGCATGAGTGCTTTAATGTCGAGAGCGACGTCGGAGTAACCAGGGATTAGAATGAGTTTGTCACGAAAACCTTCAGTAATGACGGAACGAAGGACGTTGACGTATCCATTGTCATGGGATCCTAGGGAAGAGTTGGGCGGACGAGGAAGGAAGGAGAAGGGAAGACGGATACCTCCGAATATAATTTTATAGGTCTGGGGAAGGCGAATATTATCTTCGAGATGAACTGCGGTGGAATGCGTGAGAGGTGAGGAAAGGGATGGTGTCTGAAAGCGGAAAAAGGCAAATGACCTTTAATTTTTGCATCAGCGGCCTCCTTGCTACCGCCGACATCGACCATGAGGAAGCGCTCGGCAGCTTGATTGAAGCCAATGATAAAGTCGTCAAACTTTTGTTTGGCCGCAGAAAGGCCGACTCTGGCAAATGTTTCGAGGAGGCCACGTTTGTTATAAAACAGATAGACCCAGAGGTGAATTTTTTCGTGACCGAGGTCTGAGGCGAGGCAGTGGCGTATTCTTACGGTCAAGAGCCTGGCAGCCTCGAGGCCGCCTTCTTGGCCTTGAGTGATGAGGTCGGGGGAGAATATAGTTCCGTCGCCATCCAAGAGACAGATTACGCGCTTCTCGTGTGCCTAGGG
>JBBPND010000519.1:0-10678 GCA_038090655.1 Gastroboletus turbinatus | reverse complement strand
ACTGGCACCCCCACCCCCACCCCCTTCCCTGTCCCTCATGAAGCAACAATGCAGAACTTTGCTCCTGTGTATGAAGAAAAACTTGTACCGCATCATGTTTGCCAACAATGCTATGCCATGCCCGAAGCAAGAATGCAAGAATGTTATTCAGAAGCATCGGACACTGTTCTCGGTACACCCCCCCCTCCCATCAAACTCTGCACGAGAGGTGTTGACCTTGTGTGGGAGACTGGCCCTGCCTTTCACAAGTATGCAGAAAACACCATTGATATATTCTTTGGTTTACAGCAGCCGCTCTGAGGAGCAACTCATGGGAATGAGTTGTCCCACTGACAGTAATCAATCACCATGCTTCTCGCTGCAGAGAATTATGAATTTTTACACATAATTGACAATGTAGGTCGCTTTTCTTATTGCATGCTATCATTTATGGTGATATCTTATTCTCCAGGGCATGACATTCTATTTTGAGCATCCTTGTATCCGAAGTGCAATTGCTCAAGTTGTATGGCGGACACTAAAATGCAGTGACATCTTGCAGCCTGCAAATATGGCACCCCTTGTGGCTTTAGTAGCTGCATTGTACATTGTAGCCCTTGAAGTTCGTGGTGTTCCTGCCAAAAATCCCTCTTCAGATCATTTTCCTGAAATTTATAGAGTTTTCAATTTCATTTCACATGTTGTTTATGCTGATCCAGTGTCACAGGATAACTTCATAGAATTCTGTACTCTACTGGTCATATGTAGCTGCACCATATTTGGTCCTGGGGTAGCAGAAACCTCCAAGGACAATGGTTTTTAGTCCATACTATGAATGTAGATTATCAGAACCCCAGCTATTGATATGATTGATATGACTCAGATATCTATGTGTGTATATCTCTGCCAAGAAATCTACAACCAATTGGAGACTGTCTACCTACAAAATGTAACATATGTAAGCTCTTGTAACCTAACTGACTGTTTATTTCATTTCTGTGGTTTTGCACATGTAGAAGCTACAAAGAAATTCTATATGAATTATTATTTATTATATAATCAGCTAATGTAACTTTTAAAATGACCATATTGATAGGAGCATGGGAAATTCCAAGTGGATGACAAATCATTTCGAAATAGACATTCTTATAGAAGTACATATGTGAAAAGGTGGGAATTCTACATGTATGACAAATCAGGATGAAATTGATAGAATTTAACATTTGAAAAAAAAAAAACAGGGCAAGTAGGATTCCCACTACCAGTTGGGTGAGCACTTAGCTAATGCTCTAAAATGGTCAATTTTCATATTTCTGACAAGAGTGATTTTGCATGGATGTATGAGAAGTGCCACAGGCAGAGGGGCTAATATCCCCCATCTGAAATGGTTGCATGAAGTGATATACACTGTGGTATGCACATATATGTAATATACAATGTTGTGCACATACATAGCTTATATGTACATGGGTGCACACATATAGGATACATTGAACTGCACAATATGCAAATAGTTTATGCGCATTTCATTGTATACTATATGTATGCACTTACATGTAGATGATCTTTGTGCACTCTGATGACATCTTGAAATAACTAGATCCTAGTGTTTATCATACAGAAACATGCACATTTCAATACCATTATACATCACTGAGGTATTATTTGGATGCTTGGAGGATCATTGAAGTTTGTAGGTATGTATTTAACAAGTGATTGTATACAATATATTATACAATCCAACTTACTTGTATGTATTAATGTGCAAATATTGACAAACTACATGTAACACAAATCTTATACCATGATATGTGCAAAATTGAGTATAAAGATGGTGGCCTAACCCAGCCTGGAGGTCTAATCTATTTGTAAAAATGTAGTAGAATTACACTGCCAAGATCTTGTGAAGTAATCAAATAAAGAGAAATCAAGCTAGAAAGCTGAACATATAATTTTTTGGCTGGGAAGAAGATGATGGTTGTATGAAATGCATATCGGGCTTTAAGAGTTGTGTTGATCTCAGATGTATGGAAAAAAAACAAGGAATTAGTATAAAAAGCAGATACCAAATACTATTGTAAAGTAAATGGTTGGCAAATGTGCATTGTCCTATCTCATTAAGCAAGGAAATGAATATACAGAAGAGGAGCAAGAAAAAAAAAGCATGAACTGGACATGAGCTCACTGCATCTTCATTCTTGACCCAATCAGATGCATGCATAGCAGGGTGTGGCATTATCCCCACCTTCAAAGTCTTATGGATGATCACTACCCAAATTACCCTGTCATAGTCCATGTTTCCTTCCTACAATGATTGGAGACATATACCTACAACCTGCCTTGCTGAACAGCATGGTCCAATCAACTGCCTGCATATCCACTAGCCCTCATACCATGGCTGAAGGAGTAACTTGAGAACATATTTCAATGTCCTTGTGCATTGAGGCCGAGTCAAAACCTACAACAAGATGTGACAACCACCTACAAACATTTGTAGATCGTTGTCCTGTTCGACCACATTATGATAGAACAATGTAGGTGATATTAGGCATTTGTAGACTTCTATAGATGAAATAGCACACTTGTAAAACCTTGTATGGGTGATAGGCTTGTTGATCATTGTAAAATTGTGCATTTGTTAGATAAATATATGTATCATTCAGTTTGTGCTACAGGACAGTGCTTTGGGTGACAGAACTACAATGATAGCAAAGAGAAGGGAAAGCATGTGAGAGCAAATCAAAGGTATGTAGGGAAAAGAATGGCAGCTATGGATGAGCCGCAAGTCCGCTCAGTTTTTCAAACAGTGCCACTGGTTTCATTTGTGCACTCATTGGCAGCATTGGCATTATTGCCAGTGGCATCAAGAATATTTTTTTGTTGAGGGTGTTGGTTACCACCTTTCTATTCTCTTTGGCCTGGGACTTGGACTTCAAAGCTTGGAACTTGTCCATGTAGATCTTCTTCTGTTCATCAGACTGTTTCCTCCAGTAGACTTTGAATTGATGATTTGTCTTCCCTGGGTTCCGCTCCATATATTCCATATGACAAATGCTCCTGAAAGTAAGAACAAATTGTAGGATTTATTTAGACTATATTCATATGGACTACCAATTACCTAATATGTTACCTTTTACGGTTGTTTCTTGTCAACACACCTCAGTGACTGACTACCACAGTTACTGAGGTGAGACTTACTTTTCTTAAGTTACATCCCTTACTGATGACCTGTAGTTCTACTGTGCTACAGGTAATACATTCCAGTGACTGACTACCACAGTTACTAAGTCCTACTGTGCTATAGGTTATGAGCCCTGGCTTACAACTAAAGTTGAACAAGCCCAAAACATCATTGAACTCAGCCAACAATGTCTTACTTGGAAAAGGAATCATTAAGGGCCTATTTGCATTGTGAAAGGCTGAAATGAAAAATTCACTCTTGGTCACATGTGGACTGATTGATACATGATCTACATTGCCACCCAGCATCATCCGGATCCCTGACCCTCCGATCCTCTACTACTACTATTGAGCCACCCATCACTTGCATACACCATGATGGATGAGGAAGCGCAATACTGCACTCAATTAGAACAATGCCACCAACTAATCATTCTCATATTGCTCATCACTTCTCAACTCATCTACTACTACAACCTCATTTTCCTAACACCCACAGAATGGATACCATACCACACATCCATCTTGACTGGCGAAGCGTTGATACTAGAACTGCTGAATGGTCATCCAGACCAGATCTAGATGTACTTGGGCATTGGACATGGTGTTTTTGATCAGTTTGTGCACATCCTCATGCAGCAAGGGATCACCTGTTCTCAGAACGGGATATCTGTCTGTGGAAGAACAATTGGGTATTTTTTTGTATATGTGCTTTACAAGCCTATCAACTTGGCATGTCGCAGAAAGGTTTCAACATTCACTGGTTATAATCAGCAGGTGAGTATTCAGATATGATACATACTGTATTTGTTCTCTAACACTGTGTAAGATATTTTAAATGGATCCTGTTTTGTTTATCAAGCGCCCCATTCTACACTTCTCAGGTCAAATTCCCAATGCAAAATACCCCTGTTTCCCCCATGATCACCAATGACCCACATTTCTGCTTCTTCCATGACTGTATTGGGGTTGTTAATGGCACACATATCCATGTATTCACCTCTGTCAATAACCACCTGTACATGCACAATCAGAAGGGCTTTCTTTCCCAGAATTGCTTATTTGTGTGTGATTTTGATCTATTTTTCACTCACACACTCACTGGCTGGGATGGCTCGACTGCCAACACCAATTTATGGAATGACGCTCATACCACCAACTTACGGATGCCACAAGGTAAATACCTACTAGCTAATGCAGGATTTGGAACATCAGATGTGCTTCTTGTCCCATATTGTGGAGTTCAGTATCATCTGCACGAATGGTGTCAGGTAAATATTAGATAAGATTTCTGGTGATGTAGCTCAGGTGATCCTCATGATAACAATCATATATAGGCGTCAAGATCCAGAGGAGTTATTCAATTTACAACATGCTTCACTTCAGAATATCATCAAGCGAATATTTGGTGTTCTAAAATGCCAATTCCGAGTTTTCCAGATCCCCCTCAAGTATGACATGCATATCCAAACCTGAATCCCTGTTGCCCTGTGTGCACTCCATAATTTCATACACCGATATGAGCCCAAAGATTTTTTTGACCCTGAACTTCCAGATTTTGATCTGCTCACTGATGAAGGTGATGGTGGTCAGCCCAGAGTTCTTGGTGATGGGCCAGTTGATGCAGCAGAATGCAGGCATGCAGATGAGATTATCAGACAGAACTTGTATGTCATGGATTGTAATAGTGTTGTTGTCAGTGTCTATGAACATGAAAACAACAACAAATGATTGCATACAAATGAGAGAGTATCCGAACAAGGAGGTACACAAGTGGGAAGGTACACAAACAGGAAAGTACATGAACAAGGAGGTACTGTACATACATGAACAATCAATCATCTTCCATCTGCATATCAGCATCAACCCACCCAGCTGCCCCAGTATTGTGATCAATTTCTGCCAACCTATGTATCAACCATGTCTTTCTCGCCATTTCACCTAACTTTTGGAAAAGGATGGCTTGATTTTTATTACTTGGAAGTGCAAGGTATTTGCTGATGTCAAGCTTCTAAATATCTGTCAGTTCATTGTGCTGGTTGAGGATATCAAGCCATTGCCAGCTTTTGGTAACTCCCCAGTGAGGAAATTGAGAAGTATGACCATTTTCTTGTCTGTCCAATGGGCTGCTTTTTGCAAGTCTTCATGAAGCTTTGACTGCTTCTAGAAATGAGGGGATCAACAACAAGTCCATGGGAACACAAGGAGCAGTCTGATGAAGAGCTGGACTGAGACATAATAGTGAATGGGTGGCTTGAATGGGTGGCTCAATATTGCCTGATAGCAGTAGTGGAGGATCAGAGGGTTGAGGATCCAGATGATGCCAGGTGGAAATATAGATCATGTGTCAGGCCACATGTGACCCAAGAGCAAAGTTTTCATTTCAACCTTTCACAATGCAAACAGAGTCTAAGACTTCCTAAACGCGACCCAGCTGGAAAGGAATGGATCTTGTAGAAGAGCCACATAGAAATTACTCTACTCACACGAGGACTTGGAGGTTACCTATATGGTACAAAACTCCAACCTACCAACCTGGCGACTGGCAAATCCCCAGCATGGATATCCAAGACCCCAAATGTGAAAGAAGCTGTTGAGCAATACAAAAAGGACAAAGGTGAATGGATTGAAAAAGATGCCCAGGTCCAACATACCATTGCAATGACATTGCCCAACACCTTGTTCATGTGTGTCAGAGCTAAGACAACTGCCAAAGAGTATTTCAACACCCTAAAAGCCATGTTTGAAAACCACTCACTGGTTGTTGGCATCAAGCTAAGATGACAGCTCAATGAGCTGAAACTAAATGACAATGGAGATGCACAAGTGCACATGAACAAAATTATAGCCCTAAGAGAAGAACTCACCTCTCTCAGGACCCTGTCTCAGATGCAGACCTATTTGGCATCTTCTTCATGTCACTTCCATGGATATATAACAACATCCTTGCCTCAATCTCTACCACCACCTGACTCCATAATCAGACTGTTGTGGTTGATACTCCCTTCAACATAGTCATAGACGAATATGACTGTCTCATCATACAGGATCCTGGAAAGTCAAAAGCAAAATCAGCTAACAACGCTGCATTCAATGCTGACTCATCTAAAAAGGAAAAAGGCAAAAACATAAGCACTATACTGGCGACTGTGGTAACTGCAGCTGGACAGGTCATTGAGACAAAGACTGCTGGGAGGAAGGAGGAGGCAAGGAGGGACAAGCTCCAAAGACTTGAAAGTCATGAGGGAAGAAGCTGAAGGATTTGCAAAATAGCAAAAGGAAAGCATCAGCAAAAGCCAACACTGGAGCCAAAACAACAGAACCTGATGGTGTCTGGCTCACAACCACAGAACCTAGCGAAGATGCTAACAGTGACAATGAATCCACTAATAGCTGGTCAGTAGGTGATGATGACCCTATCCTCCCTAAGCTATGCCATCCTTGTGCATGATGGCACCACATCGTCAAGCGAAGTCACTGAACTGTACTGTATGACAGCAGTGCTTCACAGCACATGTCACCAGCTTGCAAACATTTTATTGACTTTGAAACAATCCCACCTAAACCCATATGGTCAGTGGATAACCACATGTTCAATGCAATCAGCAGAGGAAATCTCTACATCTACCTGCCCAATGGCAAGAAAAAGCCTCAAGTCCTCTTAAAGGATGTCCTGTATATACTGTCAATGAAGGTCACCCTTGTCTCCATTAGCCGACTTGCCTGTGCAGGTTATGCTGCCTTGTTCTATGACAAGTCATGTTGTATGTTCAGTTCGATGAAGTATTTACTAGGTGAAGTACCACTCACCAACAGTCTCTACTGAACCCAAAATTAGTACCCTACACCATTCACAGGTGCTGCAAGAGCTGACCAAGAACTTACCATGGATGAGCTACACACTTGATTGTCCTATATCAATGCATCCACAATCCACGAGATACTTGCCAAGGGCATGATCACTGGTGTGAAACTACATCCAGATCACACCTCCATGAGTCAGTGTGATGTGTGTGAGTACAGAAAGGCAACACAAAAGCCTACAGTGACTCCAAAAACCCTTTCCATACTAACCCTGAAAGTGGTGTGTGAAGCACACCACCAAACACTGTGGGAATTGCGCTTAGCTTTAGTGGAGTCATAAATAGTACATACTCTGGGCTATAGAATCGCCCCCCATGTCATGTGATTTGGTCCACAGGCAGTGGAGATATGGTCAATTTGAAACAGCAATACCATTGAAAGGGTTTTTTCACTTTTCAACTGATGACTAGGATCTCAGTCAAATCACAGAATATTTGCATTTGTTTGGTAGTACAAACAAAGATATACATATAAATAGTATGTCTGAGTTTAAAAAGTTCACACACTTCTTGATTCTCAACCACCATCATGGTCAGATCCCTCTCTCTTACTCAACAAAGCACCATCCTCTCCTTGCTTGATGCTGGCCACTCTGGTGAAGCCATTGCCAAGCAAACTGGTGTTAGCCCTTTTGCTATATCCAAACTTCATTCCAAAGCACGTTCTGCCCTTCCCAAAGCTGTTGGAGGTTGTCCTTCCAAGCTTTCCCCTACCAATATTCAACATGCCCAACATCTTATCACCTCTGGCAAAGCTGAAAATGCTGTCCAAGTGACCAAAGCCCTTACCAACATCATCAATCAGCCCCTCTCTGCCAATACTGTCCGCCTCCACTTGAAGAAAGCTGGTATGAAGGCTGTGGTGAAGTCCAAACGCCCCATTCTCTCTGCTAGACATCGTAAAGCTCGCTTGGACTTTGCCTATGCTCATAAGGATTGGACTATGGAGGACTGGAAGAAGGTCATATGGTCTGATGAGACCAAAAGCAATCGCCTAGGGTCAGATGGACATAAATGGGTATGGAAAAGGGCAGGTGAGGGGCTTAGTGATAGGCTGGTACAGGGAACCCTTAGGTTTGGAGGAGGTTCTCTTATGATGTGGGGCTGTATGACTTGGGAGGGAGTTGGCTTTGCTACCAAGATTGATGGTAGGATGGATGGGGACCTCTACCTTCAGATTTTGAAGGATGAGCTCCAGCAAACCCTGGAGTATTATGGTCTTAATCCTCCTGACATCATCTTTCAGCAGGACAATGACCCCAAGCACACCTGCAGGAAGGTCAAGAACTGGCTAGAGGAGCAAGAATTCAGGACTATGGTTTGGCCTGCACAGTCCCCTGACCTGAACCCTATTGAACATCTCTGGGGTTGTCTCAAGAGGAGGCTTGCAGAGCATGAAAACCCCCCAAATGGGATCCATGATTTGTGGGAAAGGGTTCAAGTGGAGTGGGATAGGATACTAGTTGAGGAGTGTCAGAAATTGATTGAAAGCATGCCTAGGAGGGTTCAGGCAGTGCTTAGAGCAAAAGGAGGCTATACCAAGAACTGATAACAACCAAATACCCATTTCAATTGAAAAGTGAAAAAACCCTTTCCATGGTATTGCTGTTTCAAATTGACCATATTTCCACAGCCTGTGGACCAAATCACATGACATAGGGGGCGATTCTGTAGCCCAGAGTATGTACTATGTATGACTCCACTAAAGCTAAGCGCAATTCCCACAGTGTTTGGTGGTGTGCACTTTCAGGGTTAGTATGGAATTGGTTTTTGGAGTCACTGTAATACTGCAGGGAATCCAGCAGTTCATCCTTCAAAATCTGAAGGTATAGGTCCCCATCCATCCTACCATCAATCTTGGTAGCATAACAAACTCCCTGCCAAGTCATACACCCCCATAACATCACAGAACCTCCCCCAAACTTGACAGTCCCCTCCACTAGTCTGTCACTAAGCCTCTCACCTGGCTTTTTCCACACCCATTTGCATCCATCTGACTCTAGGCGATTGATTTTGGTCTCATCAGACCATACTACCCTCTTCCAGTCATCCACAGTCCAGTCCTTGTGAGCATAGGCAAAGTCTAGACGAGCCTTGTGATGCCTGGCAGAGAGAAGGGGTCATTTGCACTTGACTACAGCCTTCATGCCAGACTTTTTCAAGTGCTGGCGGACTGTATTGGGGGAGAGGGGTTGGTTGATGATATTGGTGAGGGCCTTGGTCACCTGGACAGCATTCTCTGCCTTGCCAGTAGAGATAAGATGAATGGCATGGTGAACATTGGCTGGGGAAAGCTTGGATGGACGGCCTCCAGTGGATTTCTGAACCTCAGAATGCTCTTTGGAGCGGAGCCTGGAGATGGTGGAGACATGGATACCAGTGGTAGATGCAATGGAGTGAGCAGAGTGACCTGCATCAAGCTTAGAGAGAATGGTATTCTTCTGAGTAGCAGAAAGAGATCTCATGATGATGGTGGTTGGGAATCAAGAAGCATGTGAACTTTTTAAAACTCAGACACAATATTTATATGTGTATCTTTGTTTGTATGACCAAACAATGCCAAATATCACTTGATTTCACCAAAATACCAACTTTATTTTAAAAGTGAAAAAACTGTTGCAATGGTGTTGTCACTTAAAAATGGACATATCTCCACAGCCACTGGGCCAAATCACATGACCCAGAGACCGACTTGTAGCCGAGGGTGTGTATGTCATTCCGTCCCACCAATGCTAAGCAAGATTCCCATGGGTGTTGGTGGTGCACTTCGCGCACCACAATCTTGGTTAGCATTGCAACAGTTTTTGGAGTCACTGTATATCATGATCATTTCTTCGTACACTCCTGCCCACTGAATGCATTGCAAAGTCTAACCAACATTTGATTACCAATCAATCATAACTATGTACCAATTACCAAACACTCTGTCAAGAGTACTTAAGATATTGCCAATCTGAACCTGATTACCACCCCTTATCTCCAAAAAATCAACAGGACATGAACATTCCAATGATGGGGCTGTTTGACTGTTCCCAAAGAAACATCATCATGCCGGGGTTGCTTTCCTGACTTGAGTGGTGCATTCTCCATGCTGATCGAGTTTGCAATAGCATTATGTGTGGCTGGTGTGATGATGCGTCCTGAGCAAGAATGACGCACCCCATCATCTGCAGAGAGCGCCTCACCTCTTTGATCACCGTTGATTACCAAATTAGTGGTAGTGGATGGTGGTGGAGAGCAGCACCATGACACCACCAAAGGTGTCATGGTTATGTTTGGAAGACCAATGTCCTGCTCTGTGGACACTGACACAGGAGAGACAGGCACATGTGGGGGACATTCTGAAGTGGATTGTTGAGAGCCAGGCACTCCAAGTTGATCATCTGTCAGCGTTGCCATGGGGACCAAACTGGCAGGAGAGGGCGAGTCCTGTGTCGGATGACTCGAGAGTCCAGGGAGTAAGCCATTGAGAAGATATCTTGCACGAACTGGGGTTGTCATTGCGATGGCCATGAAATGGGTGCATGTGGGAGACAGCACAGGTGAGGGAATAGTTGGGGGTGGAGGTGGAAGGCAATATAGATCTGGATCCCCAACACTAGTACCTGCATTGACATGTAGATCCTGGTGGTGTTGATCGAATTTGCTAGACATCC
>JBBPND010000518.1:0-10691 GCA_038090655.1 Gastroboletus turbinatus | reverse complement strand
CTGCAGATTTGTTCGTGTCTGTGAATCACACCAACCGTGACTATCGGGCTCACTATTCACCATATGTACGATCCTAGTCGCAGTGGTATTTGGACAACACTTGCCTTGGTGCTTAGATTTTTATATGTGAATCATCGCGGTGCGGCAATGTTATGCACCCTCACGCTCGGGCCTCACAGTGACAGTCAAGCAAGGTTTATGTCGACGCGGTTACCTCGCTAAGTGCAGTCCTGACTTTCGGATGAAAAAAAAAGGGTTCGCTTGATACAACTGAACGCCGTCGTCGGAGTACTATAGTTGAAGGGGCCCAGGTGTGCGACTGCAACAGTCTGCATATAACAATCCTTCTTCTCTCACTCAGGGTACATGACACTCCGCAGACGCCTCTGGTAGCCACCATGTCCCTCTCAATGCAAAAAGCTCAGCTCATCGGGGTCTTCTTGGAGTTACTCTCATACGGTATGCCACGATGAAGCTGATATAATTCTCTTAGCTAAGCGAGACTCAGGGGCATATCTCATGATCTTCCTGCAATGCATGCGAGTACTGCAACGAAGACGATCTCGTCCGAGTGACTACCTCCTTGGGACTGCTGTCTCATTGTTCGTCCTTATCACTACAGTGAGTATATTGCATAATCAATTGCTTCGCGGCTATGGCTCACAAAGGCGCTCGAAGCACCTTGTGATCGATATCATGTTCATCACAGACGCGTTCACATCAAATATGGAGATACCACACCCTGTTGCATACCATAACTTGAATAGCCTTGCGACATGGCATAACATCTCAAGAAATGCGTTGTATGTGACAGCAACCGTTATATCGGACGCATTTATCGTAAGTCTGGCACTTGCTATACAACCACTAACCATAATTTTGACGCGGGGATGTCCAGCTGTATCGTACCTTCATTGTATGGGGTCACAGCTATCTCATTATTGTCATTCCTTTCCTCCTGTTTTTGGTCGACATTGGTAAGCACCTTTTCGGGCCTGCCGCAGGGATGATTCTGATTTGACAACGTATGCAGCGACCGGTATCTTCTGGGTGTACACAATTACTCTTGTTCTCCCAGGGGAGACCGTGTTTGTGGCCTTCCTCACTGAGCCCATCGAAATCTTCTATGGGATTACACTCGGCATGAATATCATCTGTACATGTGCGTTTTGCTGATGGTTGTATCTGCTTCCGATTTCATTCTTTTCAAAACTCGCAGGTCTCATCGCCTATAAGATTTGGAAAATTCAGAAATCCGCTGCGCCATTTTTCAAAGAAAACGGAAATGAATTGTCTCGCTTAATAGCTATCATCGTCGAATCTTGTGAGTCGGGACGCAGTCTGTTTGTTTTTGGATACAGCAATGTGATACCGCTAAATAGGTTCCGTCTACTCCGCGTTTCTCGTGGCAATGATGGCCTCCTACTCTAAGGATTCTACGGTCATGTTTATACTCCTCAACACCGTGAGTCAGGGCAATTACATGCCCAGCGGTGATTCAATCTTTGTCGTTCGTTACCTATCTTAGGTGTGCCCGATAATCGTAAGCACGTCCTTTTTCGAAAACGTGGTGTAAATAGATGCTAAACGAAGAAAAAAAAACATGTCTCCCCCACTCGCTATCTAGGGTATCGTGGTGAGTCATACCCTTCTTGATCTACCGTCGATCTGCCTGCTCATTCTCACGCTTCTATGTACCATCGATCCTTCATGGCCGTTTCCTTCCTGGGTCTCACGCGCGCCAACACGACGATGTACCCTGACAGTTCTCCTCTGTCATCGTCCGAGTCGGCTCGGGTCTTTCGCTTGCAGACTCCCGCACCACGGCATCTCACACGGCGGGTACCCGGATACAGTGGGCCGTCCGCCTGAGTCCGGCACCGAGCACGTCTGAGCAGTTTCCCTCCTCCACTATGGGACCCTTCTCAGATCGTGGCATTCAAGTCGCCATGGCGCACACGGTGCACACCCAGGTCGATGGATTCCCAGCGGAGGAGGTCGAAGTGGACGTAGCGGCCGATACCAAGAGTTTGGATTTGGATGTGGTCGATATGGTCTAGTTTGATTTTCACGGCGCGGGGCTCCTTCGATGCGCTGCAAGTTTGGGATATGCTCGTCATGGCATCGGCGCGTCGAAAATAACATATAGACGAGTGTGATTTCAACTCCTTCCACGGACTGTGTCGTGGTACCAAGTCGATCGTTTGTACTGTACTAATACCACACCAATCTTTACCATCCTTTTGAAAAAAGCATGGCTGGTTGATAATCGCGATGAATGGTTGCAACGTCCATCCGATTTGGTTTCATGCAGTGAGTTTAAAACGAGGGGCGACTTTATATGCACGCAATCTTTGAAAACTCGCGTGCACGCGCCTGCAAGGGAATTGTTTTCGCCAAGCTTACTGCACGCTTGAAAGCTTGACCCGCGAGACCGACGCAACAAGTACTTGCTTACACGCGTCGAATCCGTCGCAACGCACTTGGTCAAAAAATGCTACATTGGTGTTTTCATCGAATGCCTAAAAATACACATGTTCAAATACTATGGCTACATCTCTCAGTCTGGGTCATGAAATTTTCGAGCCACCGCCGCGTAATTTACCAGATGAGCTGACCACTGTCGATGAGTTAGCCTCGTGGATCGACAGCCCGAGTGATGAGAAGGATGCATACCCGTCGACGAGGTAGTCACCGCCCGTCATGTAGCTTGCGTGCTTGGAGAGAAGGAGCAAAGCTTGACCAACAACCTCCTCGGGCTAAAGAAACAACAAACAGGATGAGCAACCGTCCGCAAGACTGCCACAGCCAAAACAAGAGGAAAAAATCTGACCTCTGCGAATCGACGAAGGGGAACATTCTCCTCCTGGTGCTGCTTGATCTTCTCGTCCATGTCTTTGGTCTGATCAGTTTTCACTACACCATCACCTGTCAGAGATCGAGTGTATTAGGTAAACTCGGAGAGGCGTACCGTAACCGGGAGACACGGTGTTCACTCGAATGTGCTTCTCGGCCCACTCTGCGGCGAGTGCCCTTGCGAGATTGCGGACCGCAGCCTTGGACGAGTTGTAGAACGCCTTTTGTTCAACATTCAGCATCCAACGATTTCATGCGACGGGAAACGTAACACCGACCTGAGTCAAAGGCTTGTTACGAGAAGACTGGTTAATGATCTGCGCGCTCATGGAGGCAGTAATGACGATAGACCCCTCTTTGTTTTGATCCGTCCAAAGCCTGCACGACGGGTCCACGTCAACATTGTAACCAATCGGAGAAAAAAGGGGTAACCCACTTGGCAGCCGCGCGGCAGGTGTTGAAGACACCATAGACGTTAACGCCAAAGACCCTCTGGAAATCGTCATGAGACAACTCCAATGCGGGCTTGATGGCGGAGATGCCAGCGTTCTGAAAACGCGAATCAGCGGGAGACTATCGACCTGACGAACACCGAGAACGCACGGCAATGACACCACGGATCGGGCCGCCAAGCTCAGTTTCGATCCGCTTAAAAGTCTCTTGCAACTTGTCGAAATCGCACACGTCGCATTGATAGGCCTGTAGAGCGAATCAAGTAAGGAAGTATACAGTGAGCAGATCGACAACGAGAACGTACTCGGACTTTGACATTGCCGAACTTGTCCTGAATCTCTTTGGCTACGTCAGGGGCATTCAGCGACTTCCTGCGTGGAAGGGCGTTATTAGCGGGAAAGAGGCTAAGTAAATGTCAAAACAAACCTGTAGATGATGCCAACGTTCGCGCCCGACTGAGCGAGGGCATAGCTGAAAGCTCTGCCGATGCCGCGGTTACCACCCGTGACAATAAAGGTTCCTGCGTAAAGTGCGCGCAAACTTTCAGTTCAGATGGACAGTACTTTCGACCAACGGCGACGAACCCTCCATCTTCAAGGACAATGGACCTGAAGAAGACATCGTAGGTGTAAATAAGCGGAGAAAGGACTGCGTGGTTGGGAGGTTTTCGAGAAAGCTAATGGTGCAAAAGGGAGAAGACCCGATGAAGATGCCAACTGACGAGGAGTTGGGACTCTTTTATGCTCGCCCCTGAAAGCCCCTCTGGAGTGCTTGAGGAGGTCGATTCAATACTATGCTTGCCTAATCGGAATCTAGTCAAATTGGCCGGGATCGAGTGACATCAATCTACTTTGTTCAGACCCTCGCCGGCGCTCAAAGATCTTGGCTCAAACGGCAATCCCTTAAATTGACAGAACGAAAAGTAGGGTGGTTCAGCACCGAACAGGGGTGTATCCACTGCCGCGCACGAATAAATCAATGTTAATCCACTACCCCAGACCGATCGATCTGGAGCGCAGTACTGAGGTCTCAGGTCAATTGAAAACCGATCTAGTGACTCTAAATCACTTACGATCAAGGCCGCATTTCCGGCACCGCTATGCCCTCACAACACCTACAGTGACTTCCACTTCTGCGCACTCTCCATCCTTGCAACTATTCTTTGCAAACACCCCAAGCACACGTGAACTTGCCCATTGCGTTAACGCCAGAACGTCAGTATCTGGAAGGCTTGACCGCACGTGCGGCGAGAGAGTGATAATGAGTGCAGCTGATGTCGTGCGCAGACCGCTCTGAGTGTGTTTTTGGTAATCATTCGAGTGAACACGCGCATGTGAATCATGGTCATGATGGTGGTCATAAGAATGGGTATGGTGAGTATGACCGTTCGAATGCTCGTGAGTGTCGACAGAGTCGGTTTGCGGTGTGTACACATCCACGGATCGTGGCTGTCCGGCAGGTACAACCTGCCAAACGTGTGGTGCTGGTAGATGCACGACGTGCTCATGACGCTCGATCTACCGCGTTTCAGTCTCACCGGGATGCCAGTGTATACTTTCACATTACATACCTCTCTGACGACCCTCCAAAACCCCTCCATTCGCCCACTAGGCCCGCCAATCCCTACGGGAACCATTAATCCACCCTTATTGAATCCAGGGGGTATCAGCGGCGGCGCCGTTTGCAGCAAAACCCCGCCAAGCACAACACAGGCAGCAAACGCCACATGCGCAGTAACGATCACTTCCAGCGCAGCAAGCGCGAGATCGAAGGGTGCATAGTGTGCCCTATTACATCACATTTAAATAGGGGGTCTCAGACAAGCCAAGAACAGGGAATAAACTTTTTACACTTACACGTCCAGAACCATCTCGGCACCTAAGATCGCCAGGCAGAATAGAATTGGTGGAAGTGCATACGGGTTCCGAAAGATCCGTTGAACCCCGATTCGACGCTCTGGCGGCGGAGGTGCTTGGTATCCCAGTCGTAAGATAGAGAGGGGGGAAGGGATATGTTTGTTGGTTACTATTAGGGGCCAGGTGACTCAGGAACAAGGCGTTACAAGGGGTGAACCGAGACCTACTGCTCACTAGCACTTCGTGTTGACCGAATACAGCGGAGGTGCCTACTAATGAGAGGAGGACTAGACAGATTAGCAGGACAGGGAAGCGAAGGCTGAATACTGGGTAAGTCCGATCTGGTCAAGGGAGTCTCGATCAATGGACTCACCCGAGCGTCTCCGGCTTTTCGTCACCCCAATGGTGATGGTGCCCACCACCAGCACCTCTCGCAGCACCACCGCCATGTCCATGTCCGTGGGTGTCACCTCCGGCAGATAACAACAAATGCTCGACAGCCTCTTTTGCGACATAGATACCCGCAAACATCAAATACACACACTGAGCAAAAAGTAGCGTCGTCCCACGGCGCGCGGGACTAGACTCAATATGCTCAGCCGCGTGAAGAAGGTGATAAACGGGTCAGACCCACCCGTACATCCTATCCACCTTCCCTCTCATTTGTCTTGCAATAATAACAGGCCCAGCAACGCCCAGTGCGTCGAAAACCACCCAATAACCCAATCCTGTACAAGCGAGCGAGCCAATACTCTGACCACGTGTCCATAACAATGCGCCCAAAGCGAACTGAGCAGAAGCGGTGATCATAGCAGCTGTTCCCGTAGAGGACACGTTCTTGCCCTCAGGTACGATGTTGCTGGACTGGTGGGCCAGTATCAAATTCGGCACAGAAGCTGCAGGAGATTTCGATTGGGAACGTGGAATAAGCTCCGCTGTCGGGACGAGCTTTCCCGTATCCGAGTTTGGAGTCCATGGAGAGATTGGTGTGAGTGTAGGTGTAGTTGGCAAACCCTGCTCCTTTCCCGATGTTTCCAGTGTTGGTCGCTGGCCAGGCTCAAGGAACGAAAAGAAGTTGTGTGAGAGCGAATGTTTGTGATGATGGCCACGTCTTGCGGTGACTCCAAAACCTGACGTTCGCATACCGTTGGGTTCCGAATTTGATTTCGGCAAACCGCCGAACGTGAATCCAGTGTTGAGTTCTCCACCAGTTTGGGCAGCGGGGCCGACGATCCCCTCAGACTGAGAGACCGGAATTAGGACCGGATCTGGGGAAGGTGGTGGAGCTTCTTCGTCTCCAGGTCGTTCGTCCTCGGAAATGGTGGCGTGCGGCCTAGGAAAGAATATAGACAGATTTCTGGAGTGGAGACGTGAATGTCTTCTGATATGACCAGGCGGAACGCGCCCGTCAGCATCCGACACGTGGACCTCGGGAGTACCACCAGAAGGGAACGGATGCAATGGAACATGGACGGGAAAAGACGAAGCAAGGGGTGAAGGCACTGACGGGACAAATGGTCCAGAGGAAATTGATCGGGTACGAGAGTGGGCAGTAGTGTTGTTGTGTGGGACAAATGATGTACGGAAAGGAGAAGTTGGAGGGGAGTTGAGACTAACGCTTGGTGGTCGACGAGCGGGTATTCCTGCGCCAAGTGGTTGAGGTACATTGGGTTTGCTACGTGCTGGAATACCAGGACCCAAGGGTGGGAGGGAGTGAGGAGCCGAGTGGACGCGACTCCTTGGGGGAGAGGGAGGAATAGTGAGGTTCTGAACAGACAGAGAGGGCACCGTTGGGGCGGATCGACTGTTTTGGTCTACGACAGGGTCGTCATCAGAAGCTTCGTTACTTGATTTGCGCTTGTGCATTGTAGATATGTTGGTAGTCGGTCAAGTCGGGGATGGTTTGATGCGGCAACACGTAGCGGTATTGGATGCGAATGGACGTGGAATGAGAAGTAGAATATATGTCCGTAACGGGGGAATGAGGCTTAAGCAGTACTTGCGCGTTCACGTATGCAGCGTCAGCAACTTTAGCGTTAGACCGGCCCCGAGCTCAGAGTTTGACAACTGCAATACCATTATCAGCTTGCGTTCATTTCAGCAAAATACTTCGCTTACGGTTCCTCTGTTAATTAAGAGAATGAATACTGGCTGAACCGTACGCGTGACGATTCAGTGAGAGTGAGCGAGAGCTTGGGAGTTGAAACGCAAGTTCAGAACGTTCAACTGCCACTAATGAACACAGCCACAACTTCGATCCTGATAGTCTCCCCCGACTCTACTAGTGCCTCCGGTAAGTTCACAGACGCGTGATATGGCCTATCATTAGTTCCCTTTTCTACTTCCAAGGCACTGTCGCGCGCCTTTTCTCCGTGGCAAGACCATCGCACGTAAAGCTAGTGCGTTTCCTCGGAGAGGCTAACATCTAGGTTCCACTGATGACTGCGCAGAATCACTGCGTAGTTGGTACACATGCTCGTGCCCGCGGTATCTGTCGGAATTCGACACACTGACCTTGGCATACGGCCGGTGGAGCACAGACCGAGTGGACATAAACCCAACACCTTCAACCTTCTCTACCGGACGGTCGAAGAAACGCATATCCGTATCAGGACTCGGTGATACAAATGGAATCGACCTATTTACCCTACGCAACATCCAGCGTCACAATACATGGTCCCCTGAGGTGCAAAGAAACGGAGTTCTCGCGACTCAACCAAATTTAAAGTCAAGGTGAGGAGTATAGTACCTCATACGAATCCGTTATCCTTTAATAGTGCACTCTGTAATCTCCCCTCTTCCATTGGTGTTTCTGCATGTTTCTGCATCGTTGTCGTATTTATTACGGGCCCTCCTGCGTAGACTCTAAGTTTGTACCATGTATTTGCTTACATAAGACCACCGGTTTCCATTGCAAAGTCATATGTGCCTATACATACAAAGACATGCCGACCTAGTCTGGGACCCAGACCGTCTATGAGGCAAGCCGTCGATAGACGGTCTGGTAAATTTCGTTCGCGTTTAGGAGGCTGCGCGGGCACGTGCACGACATGCCTAAATTCGGGGTAAGCATTCATCACGTGGCATTAGGTAAGTGTAGGATAAGGGTTAGCATAGCTAGGATACTAAGTCGATCTGCCATTGTCAATGAATGCCATCCAGTCCAATCTCATTCCGTGTTGCTGCTGTGGCTCTCTTTCGAACGTACTCAAGGGACCGGTACCACAGAACGAGCGCATTCAGAAAGCGATCCACGTGCTACAACTCAGCCGACTTTCGCTCTTCACTGCTCTCCTCAAGATCCTGGATCCAACCGAAAAAGACTTTACGGTACATCGTGATCGCACTTATGCTTCTACGAAGGAGCGGCCATACGGAAAGCTCAGCCAGCTACTTGATTGCCTGTACAAAGATCCCCGGGGCAAAGCGCAACTCGATGCTTGGATGGAGCCTTATGCGCTTCAATATGTGACCCGGAAGGTGTACGATGAGATGGACAATGTCAAGCACGCTCTCAGTGGGACGATCGACACAATTTCATGCGAGTTTCTCGTGAACTGGGACATCAACATGACAATGGGGAAGATCATAGAAGAGCATGCGCCTGTACTCGGTCGGATCCTTTGGAGCGCTGCACAGTCAAACCGAGCCATTAGGGAGAATAAAACAAAAGACATCTCTACGGTAGGTTTTGCTCAATGGCGTGATTAATTTGAGTCCTTACAAACCCCTTCGAAAGACTTGTCATGTTGTAGTCGCACAGCTGGCAAAGGCACGATCAAATCATACGCTCTACTTTGCAGCGCCATTCACTCTTTTTCTCTGGACGAACGGTGCATCACGCCAAGTCATCGAAGCCCTCGCAAAATGCGGGCTTTGTATATCTTTCACGTCACTTCTCAAGTTGCTAAACAATCTCGCGTCACGTTGCATGGAGCGGGCAGTCCAGGTCGCTCGACAGCCACACATCATGTGTTATGATAACATCAACATCAGCACATCCATTTTTGTGGAGCAGCGAGCTGATGCGCCCGCAAAGGTTCAATCAGGAACCTTTCCGATCTTGTACGAGCTCCGGGACATTGTGGGAGACCTGCGGTATAGATGTTGTGTGCCTCGTCGACATGTACCCGGCTAATCTTGTTTCGGAAGGTCCGGTCTTGTCGTAGCAGTCGCGCCAAACGAGGAAGATGTCCGTTGAACATGCTGAGCTGCTTGGGTGAGACTATCAAGTGCTTATAGTCCCCTCTTCGAATAGACTGTCCATGAGCTCATTCGACTGCTTCAAGGAAAGAGAAGATGTGAAAATCATACCTCCCAGAGCACTGGATCATTCGGGGTATCTTCGTTGATCGCGACCGTCTTGATCCCATAGTTCTCACACTCAGTGACCTATAGGCATCAAAGGTGACGTATTCTATAGATTAGTAGTACCTGCAACTCTTACCTGAGTCACTTGAAGACGTTTTAGTGGTGAAATGGTGATGGAAATCGAATCCGGTCGAAGGAGGATCGGAACGAGGAGACACAAGGTCTTTCCGCTGCCTGTTCCGGCCGTAATTATGCTGTCACGTCCATTTAGGATAGCGAGTGAAGCTTGGAGTTGGAAAACACGCAGAACAATGGTAAAACGAGTGAACGATGAATACGATCAGACAAGCTTGCAGAGCGTATGTCCTGTCTTCTTCAGAGAGCGTTGCTAGGTAGTCGTAAGGGAGCTGGTCTCCGATCATTGAACGCGCAAGGCCATCCAGTAAATGTAACGGGGCCACCTGAATTACTGGAATACAGGACGAACAATCCATATTGCAGATCGTAAGTTATCGTGTCGCGTCCGAGTCCAAGTCGCGTCGTCGATCGATTCGAATTATTATTTACAATACTATTTACAGTAACTAATTATTTTTCCAAAGTGAAATCTTGCGTTCTTTGATTGGATGATCATCACGTGCCCGCGCAGCCTCCTAAACGCGAACGAAATTTACCAGACCGTCTATCGACGGCTTGCCTCATAGACGGTCTGGGTCCCAGACTAGTCGGCCCCAGCCGTCGGGTGCCATGCGCACGCTTACCATAACGGTAGTTGAGGGAAAATTACATAACCCATCACTACAACACAATGCTTGCTAGTGTTGGACGTTTTATTTCTGCTGCTCCTCTTCCTCCGTCATGATCCCTGTCAATATTCTTGCAACTACGCCAGCGATCTCTTGTGCGAGTGCCTGCTGGGACGGCTGAACTTCGGGTATGATGCGCGCGTTGAATTTATCGGGATGGAAGCGCAATATCTCCGACTTGACCTTGTCACGCCCAGTTTTCCCTTCGACGCCCGGGCGTTGAGGATGGAATAGGAATTTCCGGACGTTTTGGTAGATGATTTGGTCCGCAGAAGAAACGACACTGAACACGGTCCAGGCCATCTCCTGAACGTCGATAGGCGGTAAAGAGTTGCTCGTACGAGGCAAAGTATTGACGGGCTTCCCTTTCGCGACGGGCTTGTTCGGCCATGCGAGCCTGGCGTTCTCG
>JBBPND010000517.1:0-10707 GCA_038090655.1 Gastroboletus turbinatus | reverse complement strand
ACCACCTCCTTACCATCTCCAATGCTCTTCCTCATCCACTTGCATATGACGACCTCCTGTTTTTCACCCAGCTTTCCGTTGGTTTCTTTGCGCTTCTACGACTTGGAGAACTTGTCATGCCCGACTCTCCCTCCCTCCGCGACCCTTTCAAGCTTGCGCTCCGTCCTCGTGTTACTCTCACATCCGACTTCGCTCGCTTTTACCTCTCGCGTGACAAGTCCGACTCTCATTTCGAGGGCAACGCAATTGTCATTCAGCGCAGTCTCACCCCCCCAAACCCACTCGACTTCTTTGTCTCCTACCTTGCAGCTCGCGACCTCTTTTTCCCCGCTCATCCTCAGCTCTGGCTCAGAGCTGATGGATCCTCACCTACTCGTTCATGGTTTCTTTCCAGGCTTCACAGTTTCCTGCCTTCGTCTTTTTCGGGTCATTCCATGCGTGCTGGAGGTGCCACATCGCTCGCAGCCGCTGGTGTACCCTCTTCACAAATTCAAGCCATTGGTCGCTGGCGTTCCAGCACTTGGGAGCGTTACGTACGCAGGCACCCAACCCTTATCCAGGCTTTGCTTTTTCATGGTCGATCCATACACAAGTCGCCTTTTGCCTCTGTTCCATAGCTGTGCGCTCTTATTTTTGCTCCGTTTCTACCATCATTTAAAAAAATAAAAAATAAAAAATAAAAAAACCCTCCCTCCTTCCCTCTCAATAGCCTTTATAGCGTGTTTCGCGTCTCTTTGGCCTCATGATTTTATTCGGCCTATTCGCCACCTTGTCTCATAGGTACTCGAGGTTGATTTCTGTAATCAAATCGGGGTTTTACCCGTTCTCCACAACGGGTAAAACTCGAATTTGCCTATTCTCCCTGATCTCTCAGGCCTCGTAGGCAAATTAGTTATATGTTTATTTTTATTTTCTGTGTGAGCGCGTTGTATGTGCGTGTTTACGCGTCGCAGCAGCCCGGACCGAGCCCGAGAGCGAACAAGAACAGCGCTTTTCTGATTCACAAGTCGTCGTTTTATTTCAAGTAACACCCGTACCAACCCTCTTACACCCCGTAGCAATTCCTAAACTCACCCATCCACCACACTTTTTTGCAGAACCCCAGTTTCGCATGGCGACCGACTTGTTGTCAACACCGTCTACGGCGACGGTTGCGGGCTTGCTCGTTGCCGGTCTAGGCGCCGTCTATGCTTATACCCATCTAGGCACTTCGAAGCATACCGATACCCATACACATGCGCATACCACAGGTCCGAGTGTAGACGGAGACTCGGACGCGAGGAACGAGGCTACGAGTACGACGTCCTGGGCGACACGAAAGGGGAGGAAGAAGAAGGGCAAGAGCAAGGGCAAGGGTGTGGGTGAGGATGTGGGTGAAGGCGAGAGCAAGGGTAAAGATAAAGGTGAAGGCGAACGTGGGGCAGCGGTCGCCGTCCCGTTCTCGCGGGTCATACCGGGCGATTTCGAGGGTGCGAGTGCGACTGAGAGTGCAGAGGTGGATACGGGTACGAATGTGGGTTCTCAGGAGGCTCCTCCGGCCGGTACGACGTCCAAGCGAGGAGACGGGGGAAAGACCAGGACCAGGAGGAAGAAGAAGACGAAACAGGGCAAGGGTAAAGACAGGGACGAGGAGGAGGGTTCGGAGACGGGCAAGGACGTGGACGTTGGGCGTGCAACGATGCATGGACCGCGCTCCGGGGATAGCACCGACGCTTCGGTGTCTCTCCCTTCATCTGTGGGCGCTTCCGCCCTGGCTTCGTCCCGTGCGATGGGAAAAGGGAACCTCCGTGCGAGCACGAGGCTGGCAGCGCCGTCTCAACCCCGTGAGATCCGTCCATCCCTGTCGTTCGACACCGATAGTTCGTGGACGCACGTCGATCATCGCCGTCTCAAGACGTCCAGATCTGCAGATGGGCAGGCCCGAGGGCTTGCGGAGGCGATGGACATGACGAGCAGCGATCTGGCCTCTACAGCAAGCGATTCACCTGTGGCAGAGCGGATGGACAGCGTCGCCACCGACATGCGCACAGCACGTGCAGACCTCGTGCAGCGTACCCTCGCTGAGAAACTCGTTCCGAGACCAAGGAAAACGGGCGTTGACGAGTACGTCTCCTCTCAGTGATCATTTCATTTTTTTTCCCTTCTTTTCTGGCCAGCTTTTCCGGTTTCGTTCCTCTGTTTATCTTAATTTCTTAATTTCCTGCCATCTCCCTGATGGCGATTCCCTTGCATGTCTTTTGAGATGGTGTGGGTGCTGATCTTGAATTTATCTTTTCCTTTTGTCTGCTAGCATGCTGGAAGAGCCCGATTACCCTACCCTGGCGCGCGTCATGCGGGTCCAGCCTCCCGTGGACGAGAGTCCCGTCCCAGGCTTCTCGTGGGAGGACTATGGTGACGTCGTCGAAGAGAGCTTGCTCGTCGACGATGCTGATCAAGAAGACGAAGGGGAATGGGGCGTCGTCAAGAGTCGAAACCGTACCCGTAATTCTATTCCTCCTCCTTCCTTGGTATTTCTCACCGACACAAAAAAGAAACGAATAAATTAGGATCCTCACAGATTGCGACGACGACGACGACATCCATATCACACGCTCCAGGGGCACCACAAACCATGACCAAGAAGCAGCGACAAAACGCACGCAAGAGGGAGCTCGCCAAGTCTGCCAAGGTGGAAGGAGAGCTAGCGCGATTAGAAGGACTCGCAAAGCACAAACGCGAGTTGGAGCGACTCCGCATTATCGAGCAATCTCAACAGGGTGGGGGGAAACGACCGAGCGGAGGCATGCAAGCCACGGTAGATGGTCAGGGCAAGTTGGTTTGGGAGTAATTTTTTTATATTTTTCCTGGGAATCAAGGTAGCCAACCGCCAGGATGCTCGTAAATTATCTACTACTCAGCAGGGGACATGACCGGTGGATATTGTAGCTGCGACAGGATTATGTCTGGTGATGACAGAATGCTATATGCCGTGAACGCCTCAGAAAAAAAATCAATGTTCACGAACGGAAATGTTTGAGGCGAGTATAACGGATGAAGCACGAGGCAGGAAGAATTGTCAATGATGTCGGTGCAAGTGAATTGGCGACAGAAATATTTGTGGGGATACATTGTACCTCGTGTCACTCACAGATGAAATGAGTTGATAGGATCGGCTCCATACACGTCGTTCCTGGTCGTACGGGATATTTGGGAAAGAACTTGTTACCCGTCAGCGCTCTATGGAAGGTCCGTGCCTTCCGTCCCTGCCTTCTCTGGCATCTCGGCCTGAATTATGTCCCGAGAGGCCTACACCCGGTTCTCCGTATCTCCCCCGAGATGGTCCGGGTAAATGGAGAGCCATGGGAGGGCCGGACGGCCCCTCCATGGCAACGTCCGACACGCTCGTCGCTGACGAGTGTGGCTGTTCCATTGCCGCTGACGCGTGCCGCAGCCCAACGTTGCCAGGCCTTTCCATTCGTCTCGAAGAACTGGGCGCAGACGCCCGCCCGGCAAGTTGAGCGTCTGCGCGTGGTAGTTTTTTGACTGCGTATCAGTGTTGTATGGGGATGTGATGGAGGCGAGGGAGAACGGTGATTGCCTCACTGTAGTTGGAGATTTGGTTTCGGACATGGATGTACGTCGGACGTGACTTGGTCCGCCACCGCCTCCTCCGGGAGTAGGTTGAGTGGGCGTGGTGACCGGGAGTGGCCCTGGTGTAACTACGTGAGGGGAGTTTGATGGGTATTGTGGAGGCTTAGGTACATGATCGGCTTGGTATGAAGACGACGGAGGCACAGCGGGCGAGTAGAGCACTGATCCCGTTGACGCGTGACCAGCGTGGAATGAAATGTTTTCAGATGGTGGAACGCCTGACATATCGGGAGGCATTGAGTACAAAGGCACGTTGACAGCGCCAGGCGGAGCGGAGAAAATGCGCGAGACCATGGTTTCTAGGTGATCCAACCTAGCCTTGAGTTCGTCATATTCCGCCCTGCTACGGAACTTCAGTTCGTCGTACTCTGCCCGGGTGACGTATTTATCCCTGGGACCTGGAGATGAGTGCCAGGGGTGAAACAAGATATCAAACTTAACATACACAGGCTCCAAAGTGCGCCACTGGCATTTTGACTGTTCACCGCGTCGTGTGCAGGGGCCACACGGTTGCGCCCTGAAAAACTGCCTCAGCGGTCTCGAGATATAGCGGAACTACAGAGACCGAACCTGTCACACTTGATTTTCCGCCGTTTACACTCTGTATAGCCGCATGGTCAGGTTCGAGTGTGTAGGTTCACAACAAAGAGGCGTCAATTGACATCCGCGTACATGGGGGCGATCCACGTCAAAAAAGATTAGCGCGAAGTATGACGTCCAAAACACGTACCATTACAACTCAAGGCTTGTCGTCGCCGTTTTTTCTTGGCGGGTCCAGGCTGCTCTGTTTCGCCGTCGGGCTCTGAATCGAGGCCTTCGCTTCGGGGATACATGCTACTCTGAGGTAGCATTGGTTGGCTGGGGTGAGGATCTGTCGATCCTGAAGGACCAGCGTAAGCACCGGGAGGTGCGTAACCATACGACGGCGAATCCTGAGCGGGCAGATGGGGTTGCGTGACCCCAGAGGGTGGGAGATAGGGGTGGAGTTGTCGTATGGATGGGAGAGAATGCTGATACGTGGTCGCAGATGGCGCGATGGGACGCGCCTGGGGGTCAGACGCAGTGGGAGGCATCATGGGAGGCGGGTGTTGAAAACGTTTACGCCCAGGAATGGGCAGGTGCCTATCCGGGTCCATGGGGACAGAAATTAGCGAGACGGGGTGGAAGTGCCCAGATAAAAGCGGGAGAGTGGAGCACGAACCGGAAAGGCAGTCAGCGATTTAAGGGCTTTCCGAGCGATGTGGCTACAGCCCGGATATATAAGCGACTCGAACCGAAGTGGGTCGCTCCTTCAATGTTAATAAAAGCCCGGATGACAGAAAGACCCGCTCGGGACTTGCAGGAGTGAACGGCCGGTCTTCTGGTGAAATGACATTTTTGATCTGAGCTCACATGCAGTTCGAACAATAAACTTTACCTTGGCAGCTTCCGGCAAACGGCAAGTTCCAGTAGATGGACCTGCGGAGTAAGTTCTTCGGGATATATATATAATTTTTTTTTTCAGACTTTGGTGGCCAAATGTGAAACTGGAGGTGGTGAGAGGTGCACTGGATGTGCAAATAGTAAAGGCACAACGAAATTTAGTTCCGTAAGGAGAGGTGTGGTTTTGGCTTTTACATGCATTGATCTTCGTTAAGATGAGTCCGCCTATCTCCGAAAAGAACGCTGGCCCATCTGTTACTGTTCCCTGTTAGCGTGTTGACCAACACTATAGTTGAAATAGTACGGCTCTTACATGTGGTAATATTGCAATTCGCTTGCCTGACATGCCCTCTTCCTCCTGTGGGGTGGCCGTGCACACTTTTTTCTCCTCCCATGATATCCTTGAACAAATTTTTCCTACTCAACACCACATCCTCGAAGCGATCGAGCGTTTCATATCCATACACCCGCGCTGACCGGATGGACGGTGCACTTTACATCCCGGATCATGAATCCACTTTGGATCAGACTTATTATTTTCATGCAGACCCGCTGCCAAGTGCAAATGATAGATACATGTAATACCAATGTTTACCCCCTGCCATCTTCTTCGCTTCCATGCCTGCCCTTGCCTTGCGGCCCACTTCCGTTTCGTCCATTTACTCTACCCTTTGAGCACATGACACGTAGCCAACATCATATCAGCAGGTGCGTCCAACATGAGGTGAAAAGATCTTTGATCCATCATCTCCCTCCGTGGAACACAATTTCCAAATACGATTTTGCGCCATGGCGTCAGTTGCCGTCCTATTCAATCGTTTTACATATAAGTATGGTAACCACAGGCACATCCCAGAGGCGCTGCGATAATATCCGATCCATCTTGACCACGCTTTCACTTGCCTCTTCTGAAACCATGCCCTGGCGTCCCACTTCATCGATACCGCTACTTTTAGTTCCCAATACTATACGGCTTCCTCGGGGGGTAGGGACTGCCAAGTATGCTGAATCCATATCCTAAACCTTTACATCTTCGGCCGGCAATCTGTTCAACCTCACCGGGCGTACCCGCCGGAAAGTTGTTCACAGGTTACGTGCTCATTTTCCCGTGGTAGCTCCCCGCTTGTGTCAGAAAACATACTGTACCACGCTCTTGACAACGTACACATCGTCTGTCAGCAACGCCGTGCCACGCAACGTTGAGTATCCTTGGCGAGGTTGCTCTCAGATTATTATTATCCTTTGTTGCTAGCCGTTTCTCCGCAAAAGCCTATCAGGGTGAGACGAAGAACCTGCTAGTAGTAACCGCTAACTCCTGTATTTCTTGATACCGTAATCTCCGTTTTTGAAGCGCAAAATAAAGATAAAGGATCATGTCACCGTTTACACAATGTTTGCTAGCTCATTGCGTCGTGTTCAGATATTCCCCACACGTCAATTAGGTTCGCTTGTATCGGGAGAAGAGCAGGTTTATCCCCTGATTCTGTCACTCTTTCGTCCCAGATCACGTCGACCACTTCGCTTAAGTTCAAGTTTTCAGGACAAGCTGAGGCCCTTTGACAACGAGCCACCATCCATAGTTCGCAAACCTTCGATAACGTGTTCACGTTCGTTCAGACCTTCCTTGGTTGCTTCAACTCATTGACGACCCTGCATGCCATTAACCTTCCCAAGTTCCTCTATCGCCGCGATGGAGATACCATGTAGTATACAATCGTGCTGGCCAAACGATGTTTCATTGCGTGTTGCCACTGCCCCTGAGCGGTATTACACCGTGGAAACGCTCGTTCCCCGGTATGTTCGTATTCTTATACATGAAAACTCTATTGTTACAAGCTGTGGTGCATAGTGAACATGCATCAACAGCGTGCATCACTCAACCTATGCTGTATGCCTAATTGTATTCTTATCTCCTTTCCGCAGCATGATCGCAGCACGATGGATCTCGCGAAACAACGTTTGATATCAGTCATACTAGCCTACAGCTTGTCCGACCTAGCCGGGGAGCGCGATGAGTTAACTGATCACGATCAGCAGTGCAATCGCCGAGACATCGTGCAATACTGATTAAATAAAACAGGAAAATTGAAACCGGGCGCAACTTCCGATGCGATTACTTCAACGTGCGCCCCTGCCAGGACAAGCGACTGGTGCATTTCCAGCAGCTCGGCAAACTTTTCTTCGCTCACCTCGGACCGGTCGTGTGCACAAAGTTCAAGTCCGTCTATCGCATCACGTCATTCATATACCCACCGAGTGAAAGACACAGCACGCCCTATTGACTTGTGGAAATCGGTGAGCTGGACGTACCCCATAAGGACGGTGTTATCGTTCATATAGGTGCGTTGATTAAGCGCACGAACTCCGATGAAGGTGGAGTTCACGCAGATGTCATGTTCTTGACTGGGGAACACCTCGTGGTGTGTTTCCTTCAGGACTTGCGGACAAAATTATCGGGACATGAACGGGTCTATGGTCGTTTGCGGGGCTTACGATCGCTTGTCGAGGAAAAAGATCAAAACAGCCAAATTAATTTCTGTATTCCGGCTGTAGTAGCACTGCCGGCTATCCTTTCTAGGAACCGTCTATGTAAGGTATAGCTCTCCTCCGTTGAACAATTGGACGATGCCGAGGAAGTGGAGTGAGCCACATCATCCCGAGGCGACCCATTCTGTCATTTACCCGGTAAGCCTCGCTGCGTTCCGGTTCATGGAACTCAAACCAGGGTAGACATGAACACCATCCGGTGCTTCGTAATAAGTCAATCGGCCAACGCCATACCCCTCGCCCATATCCGCTGCCATCTGCTTTTTGAAAGTCCTTATCTGATCCACGAGGTTCTCAGCACTACCCGCGTTGATGAGCGTCCTCGGGAAATTTGCAAATCGAGCCTCGCCGCAAAGCAACGAAGCTGGGGAGATACAGCGATTTTTGTCCGCAGCTTCGTTGCCCTGGAAGGCTTGTTTGGGGTGTGCATTTCGGCCGTGTAGACCCCATCCGAGCGTATCCGATGATACGAACGAGAGGCATCGGCGATTCAGGTGTTTTGTGAGTGATGCCCGGGTCAGTCCATGGCGACAATAAAATTAAGCCTGCGGACGGAGATGTCCCCTCCCACTCCGGTGTTCCATGAGATAGCGGACCAATGCGAGCGCAAGGTTCGCTCCGGCTGAGTTCCCATCAATCCAAATGTCACCTGGACTGATTCCGAGGTCGTTCACGAGGTACTTGAACCCTGCCGGTGCATCGAGCAGGGCTGCGGGGAAAGGGTTCCGTGTGGGCTACGGCGCAGTACTGGAGAGCAGATACTCGATCTGGAACGTCAACCTGAACTGCGGGCTGGTCTGTAAGAAGGTCCTGGATATCGTCGTGGAAAGGTTTGTCGGATGAATTGAGAGGGCGGCATAACCCCCGCCACGCAAGCGATAGAGAATTTTCTCGTCGCTATGTAGTGATGCACCGATAGGGATATCCAATCCCTCTCTATTTAATTTAATAACCAGGAATGCGGACGGGAACGACGCCCAAAATGGCCGCCCATTCGAGAATCTCGCCGTGAAGCAGTTCTGGAACGGGTTCTATCCACAATGCTTTAATGCCAGGATCAGTATGGATGGTTTCGTGGTTGGGTGACGGTATCACGTCCAACTCTGGGGGATGATCGGTTCTCAGAACTGGACTTCAATATCCGCTTTGCGGCTCACCTACTGTTGATACGGGCGCTGCGGCGGACAAGTCGACCTTGTAGACCGCGCTTTAGAAACAACGACAGTCTGGGACGCCACGACCTAGGAAGGGAGAACAGAAACCAAAAGGGAACCTGTTGATAGGCAAGGTAAATTGCACGACTAGTTATTTGCGTAGTTTGTAGACCATGTTCGTTTTTCACTATGAACGAACCACACGGCGATGGATAAATTAATATTTGTGACGACTAACTAAACGAACCTCTTCGTCCATCCGCTATCGTTGTGGGGACCAGTGAAGTCTGGGAAGGATCCCTCGCAGGTGCGGTAAACCAATGCTTATCGATGTCAGGGAAATCACACTGTTTTGTGGGGCTTGTTCTTGGGTATCATTGACACGGGTCAGCATAAATACGAGATCGACATATTTGGGTATCGTACCTGGGCTTGGTGGGGAACTTCACTAGATATCTATCGATGTCTTGGACACCGTGCATGCTTACATCGTTCCTGATTAAGTTTCCCGAATAAGACGAGATATCCTTATCCAATTTGCCATGGTGAATGTCTGGGCAAAGCCTGCGAGTTGGCAACGTTTGTCATATTTTCTGTCAAGAACGGTCAAGACTTAGGGCATCCTGGAAATCTCACAGGAGCCCTGTCGATTCGCGAAAAATAGAAATAGCCTGGCAGCAACCGAGTCATAGGCCGATTTTTTTTTAAAAGAGAGGTATATCCTTTCTTTCACCAGCCTCGGTCTACGTGGGACGATAGAGGATCGACGACTTGCCCGACGATTACAACGGTGAAGGGGAAAAGAAGATGCTGATCGGACGGACCGAAAGAGGATTGGACATCTTTCGTTGGGGCATTTTTCGTGGAACGTGTCAGAGCGGTAATAACAGAACAGCCAATTAAACCCCCTAGAGAGTGAATCACATGTGCGTAACCAGGACGCGCTGTAAGTGGATCAATGCCATTTCCCCTGCAGAAGTCCTTCGCGTTCGAAGAAGAGTGTCTTCCGGCAGAATGCGGATCCTCTTGCGAAGGGGTTAACTTCGGCGGAAGTCGCGCTCAATAAAAGGGAGATGAGTTCGTGGACTAGGGCCCCACCCCAACAAGAGCGTCAAATTCTATACCAGAAATGAAAGAAGTCAGGTTCGAGCGTGCACACGGCTGCATCCTTCCGACAACGTGGATCCTACGAAAGCGTGGATACGGATGTGGTATCCCAAGGTTTCATGCTAAACGCCGTCGCCAACAGTCTTGGGAATTGATTTGAAGTGGGGCATGAAGCGATGGAACGGAACCCGTTCCGTTTCAACCGCGAGGCGGAACGGAAAGCACTCCGAAAACGAACGAGTCCCGGAATTGCCCAACGGTGACAAATCCCGTCTAAAGTTCCGGGAAGGGGGATTTCGATCAGAGAACAATATTGACCCATGGTTCCATCCGTAAAACTATTTCTCATGAGGCAGCCCGGAACTACGCACAGATACATCACCCTGAGCACACGACCCGAGGAGCATGACAACACCAGAACACGCAGTGGCGTCATGACCCTGCATATACAATATCTTAACGGGAAAAGTTAATGATCGAAGAGGTAACAACTCACCTAATTCACTGGTTGCTCGGGAACGCGCGTCGATGGTATGGTCAGGTGGACACCGTGGTGGGGCGAGCCACATGGGGCCCGGCACGGCGCAGACTAGAACATTGACGCAGAACCAAGCTGCGTCTGCGCTTGTTCAGCCATTAAACAGCAGCGCTGCTTATAACCGATTCCCAACAGAAGGACTCTGAGATCAACTCGAGCTTGCCTGGTACGTCAATGAACAAGCTGATCACCTCGAGGAGTTATGCTTCACTTGTACCATTGTCACCCTTTTGATGCTTCATTACCAACTCACTCGTAGCATGATTTCGAAGAATGGAAAACATTGAAAAAGACGGATCATCGACATAT
>JBBPND010000516.1:0-10708 GCA_038090655.1 Gastroboletus turbinatus | reverse complement strand
GGTATGTATTGGTCATGGTTATGGACAACAATGACCTCAGCTGTGGACCCACCATTGCATAGCAACAAATCAACATGAGGGATGCTGCTAAACAATTTCTCAACCAGCTTGTGACCAGTATCCAATCCAGTGGACTGCAGAACCTGCTGGCTGGGAACATGGTCAACATTGGAGTTTATCGCCAGGACATCCTCATTGACTCCCTGAAACCAGGGAATACAACCACCTACACCAACCATGTCAAATGGATGTCCACAGCCGCCACCTTGAATGCTCTGCTATTTAATGGAAACCATTGTTTTATATACATGTAGGAAAAGTCCGATTTCATCACTGCCTATCAACAATATCAGAAGGCAAAGCATTGAAACTGACTGCCTCAATGGGTGTGATGATGACAGCACTGCAGGAGTCAATTCAGGATGCAACAACTATCATTGAAACATGTGGTGTATGGCTTCCACATTTCGTTGACCTTGGTGAGTTGGTTGGTGCACTTGGTTGACCAACTGTGCTGATCATGAATCAAAAGATTTCATCCAGAACCATCCCAACTGTCCCCTCATTCAAGAACACCTGGTGGAAAACCATATATTGGCAACTCAAGAGAACAATGACAATGACATGTTCCACACAATCCTTAGCATCCTCCTACATATTCCCTCCAAGGAAGGCCATTCATGTTACATTCAAGTGGCCATCAACTCTACCAACAAGCTTCAGAAATTGTTGTACAGTGAAAACATGGTTTACATGCTCTTGGAACTCTTTCAATACAATCATTTTCAATCACAGGCCAACTCTGGAGGTGGTCTGAGCATACGTACCATCGCAAGATGATATTCTAAATATGTGGGAGTAAGTCATTCTTTGCATCTCATGACATTAAACATCATTCAGATTATGTGTCACATGGCCACACAATGCATGGCAATACTGCAGTTTCTATCTGCACCTGTACCATTTCAATTGAATGACAAGTCTGACAACATCTTGAAGGACATGCTGACAGAACATCAGTGTCTGAAGGTAGAGTTTGATGGGCTGATTCTCTCCAAGGCACATGATGTCCTTGACAAATATGATTTTGACAGGTGGATGGCGCTGTACATCCAATATTTCCACAAGGCCAAATGGCTCAACAGACAAGACTTGCCTGCCACCATCGCACAACTTTTCAAGTCTGCAGACAAGGCTAAGCAATGCATGTACATGTATAATTTGGACAGCTATTGGGAGGAGATGATACAGCATGTGAAAGCATATGCTCATAATGTGACTCTCAATTCCACCAACACCACAGACATCATTCAATTGGAAATGCAAGCAAAGCTGACAAGTTCACAATTTAGACATGAAAGTAGCTCTTTGGTTTTTTGTATTTAATTTCTTTATCTTAATGTGGATTGGTTTACAACATCTAATGAATATTAGACAAGTAGTAACATTCTTCTATATTTTAATCAAAAGATTATTTTATTATAACAATTAATAAAGATAATTATCATATTAAAATGAATGAAATCAATTAGGTTAGTAAATCAACTCACAAATTTGGCAAACAAACCAAAATTTTACAACTTACACCATTGTTTGTAAATTAATTATCTTTTGCTATACTTTTATCTTTTAAAGTTAATTAATTAATCATTGCTCTTACTCCTAACTGCAGGTTTGCAAAGCAATTGGTATCCATCACAATGTGTATTAAGCTTTATCATATCTATATGCTTTTGCACAATTTTTACATCACTTGAAATTTGTAGCATGGCTTGGTAGATGGATATGATATACATATTGCTTTTGCACATTTTTTGGGTTTTTTGAAATGTATTTATTGATAGGCTGTAAGTGGATAATATAGTATATATATTGAAATGCTTTTGCATGTGACCTTGAAAACATATATAGAGGCTTGGTAGTTGGAGATACATTATATTTGCACATTTTTCCATGTTCTTTAAAATATATAATACTAGATGGTTTGTAGATACTTAAATGCATCTAGCACACAATTGCTCTTTTATATATTATATTTTACAGTACAGGAAATGTACAAAATGGGATTTCACAACCTCTAAGGTCCTGTTCAATTAACCCTAGTAATTAATTGCTGAAATCATTAGTAATGGTAGATATTTTATATATCTGTATTATATGTTTACACTACCAATTGCTTGCATTACTGTACTCTCACAATTAGTGACATCAGTAGTAATGCTCAATTTGTTTCCATGTCAGGATTGCATTCAGTGGCTGTGCATTGTGTTCTACATAGTGGCAACATCATCCTACCTGACATCAACCTCAACATAGCTACAGTACAAAATTAGTGTACATGTGATGATTGACATATAGCTTTGGATGACAAAAGAATGGACCCACAAACATGTGCAAATATAGAATGATGACAATGATTAGCACAACATTTATTAAGATGGCAAAGGCAAATTGAGGACATTTGAAAATGGAATTTAACCACATTGTTTTGGCATATTTTGATAATAAGTTGACCCAATAAGTAGATTTTCCCATGGTCATGGGACAAATAAGGAGCATGAGAATGATATCTACAATATTGCTTGTTTAAGCAAGGCAAACAAATAACAACTCAATTTGTTTCCATGTCAGGATTGCATTCAGTGGCTGTGCATTGTGTTCTACATAGTGGCAACATCATCCTATCTGACATCAACCTCAACATAGCTACAAAATTAGTGTACATGTGATGATTGACATATAGCTTTGGATGACGAAAGAATGGACCCACAAACATGTGCAAATATAGAAGGATGACAATGATTAGCACAACATTTATTATGATGCCAAGGGAAATTGAGGACATTTGAAAATGGAATTTCACCACATTGTTTTGGCATATTTTGATAATAAGTTGATCCAATAAGTGGATTTTCCCATGGTCATGGGACAAATAAGGAGCATGAGAATGATATCTACAATATTTATTATTTAAACAAGGCAAACAAATAACAACTGGGAGCAACAATGAGAAAAAGGAAAATCGATTAGGAAAGTGTAGACTGATAAGATAATCGAAAATGAAAATTGTGGAGTAATAGAACCAAGTGCACACTTGAGTAGCAAAACATCGGACCAGCAACACAGAGTGTAGACTTGACTGAACATGATTTTGTAAATAGAGATGGAGGTAGTGGTAGGTTGCAGATATGTTTTAAAACTCCATTTTGCATATTTCCTGTACTATAAGATATGTGTGAAGGTGGCTGTGCACTAGATAGATTAAACTACCCATCCACCATCCAGCAGTATATATTTTGAAGGCCATAGGAAAATGTGCACAAGGAATGTAATACCCACCTACCAAATATCTGTATATACTTTTGAGGTTAATAAATGTGCAGAATCAATGTAGTATCTGATGCACTAGATATATTGTATTATGCAACTATAATCAATATACTTCAAAAAAACAAAAGAAACCTGCAAAAGCAATATATATGGTAAAGAAACCATGTATTAGCTATATAGTTAAGTTGAAAAATTAGGCCTTATAGCCCCTTTTGAGAGGTTGCCTAAAGTATGCTATGTCACATATTCTATTCTATGTACTGTATATGTGTAAAGAAATGTGTATACATCCATTTGCTTCATAATATACATTTCTCAGCCATCCATCCATATGTGTGGATTGGTTCTAGCATTTTCATCAATAAATTGCATATACTGTAATGAAAATGGTTCTCTGCTCTATTGGCAGATGCAGTTCATTGCAATACTTGGACCATATAGCAATTGGTATCCACCACACATTGGAAAATGTATTATGCTTCATCATGTCTATATGCTTTTGCATAGTTTGTATATCATTTGAAATAGGTAGTATGGCTGGGTAGATGAATGATATATATTCCTTTTTCACACTATTTGTGTTTTTTGAAATATATTTATTGATAAGATAAAGGTGGGTACTATAGTAGATCTAGTGCATTAGGTACTAAAAAATGATTCTGTAAGTTTATTGTGACCTTGAAAACATATATGGAGGCTGGTATTACATTGGATTTGCACATTTCCATGTTCTTTAAAATATGTACTGCTTGGATGGTGGGTGGGTAGCAAACAGTTACTCTTACACATATCTTATAGTATAGGAAATGTACAAAATGGGATTTCAAAACATGCCTGCAACCTAGCCCTATCACCAACCCAATTTACAAATCCTGTTCAATATCTTTTACTTGTTGTGCCATCATAATAAAAGTTGTCCTAATCATTTCCATGAATCTATATTTGCATATGTTTATGATTTTTAATCATCTGAAGTTAGATGTCAATCATCATCTGATTGCATTAGAAGTGCATTGATTTTGTGGCTGTATTCAGATTGATGTCAGATATAAATTACATTGCCACTATGTAGTCAATGTACTTTCATCTGTGTCATGTGATCACTTTAATCACTAATATATGTACACTAATTTTGTGGTGGCATCAAGGTTGATGTCAAATATGATTATATTGCCACTAGTATATAGTAAATATACATTTGTTGAAGGCATGTAATCATTTTGTCATTTGCTTTGGCATGAATCAGGCCATTTTTAAATGTTGCTCCATCCAATTTAGCATACATGTATACAAATTTCAAGGTTGCACCATATTGCACCATTTGATTTTGTGTAAATGAAGAGAATCTGTAAGATTGCACATGAATTGGACCATTTCAATGGTTGTGCCATGTTGCACCATCTGCTTTAGTATACATGTATACCATTCCCAAAGTTGCACCATTCAAATTTGCATGGATAAGGTTGCACCACCCAGGTTGCACCATGATATTGCTATACAGGATCTCTAGCATGAGTAATAAAGATAGATTTGCATGTATACATTGTAAAAAATGAAAGCAAGTGACTGTGAGCTGGTTTCTCTTCTTCTTGCAGTCCATCATTGCCTCTCTGTCGATTTCTGCCCCCATTTGCTCATATCCTCTAATGAGCCATTCTTCCTCTAACTGTGCTCTATCCAAAGCCTCCTCTTGTGCAGCCATCTTTTCCAAAGAGTACTTGTGCTCCTCATATGTACCACTCATCCATACCCAAGGAATCATAGTAGACTTCTACCTTGTCTCTCCTAGATGGTTCCATATCGAATTCTGGATTATTGTATTCTTTCATCCAAGCATCCAATGCAGCCTTGCTATAAGGATTTTCAAAGAAGGTGGCATCAACCCTTTCCTCATTCTGAAACCAAAACATTAGATCATACATGTTTATTACCTGTGCTGTATGCTTCCTTCACTCACCAAAATGTTAGTGGAATTCTGGTTGAAACACATGCATAACTGGTTGACAAAGTATGAAACATACTGTGGAATTCTTACCTAATTTGTGGTAACCTTTTGAAATGATTCACTTAGTATCATCAACTGCCTGCAAGTATGAAATGCAGACACTTGCCTCATTCACAGGTGTCTTTGGTGTTTCTGTAGTGTGTGTTGTGGTTTGAATCTCCTGCAGAAGTGGTCGATGAGCTATGCACATGACACCATGATCCCATCAGATGAAAATGCTAGCTTTGTTGACCTAAATCTCCTGCATAGATGGTTGATAAGTTATGCATTTGAAACTACAAGTAGTGGGTGGGATTCCCATATTTGCCTTGTTGGAATACATGACCAATATGTATAGTTGTTGGTTTCTTGTATGAAATGGGAAGAGAGCAGTTTGAGTGAGAGAGGTGCCATCAATGTTTGATGGCAATGTTTGGCCTTATATACTGTATTTATGCTTATGTAATCAGTCTGTCATTGTAGTTGCAGCCCTAGATGTGAGCAAGTGATTTTTGGATTATCTGTGAAAAGCTGAAAGATGTATTTATTTGTTTGTGAACACTGGCACTACTTTTTCATTGTGTTCCTAACCTGATGGTATTGGGCTGCATGAGTCATCAAGCAGGTTTGTACAGTACATGACCTTGGCCCACAGCAAGTGTCTGTGAGACATGCAATGCATACCTGGTTGGTCAACTGTGCTGGTCACTTTCCATGACTGCAAGGTTGCTTTCACCTGTTTTAGAAGTTGCTACTGTGGCTATGAGGTTGCTTCTCCCACATTAGGAAGTTGCTTCCGTGGCTGTGAAGTTGCTATTATGTCTACAATGTTGCTGCCATTCAGTCAAGTGTCCCTTTCAATTGTCCACTTGGTTGCTTTTACTATATATATGCTGTGCTTTCATTGTTGAGTGTGTTTGGTTGTATTGCCATGTTTGAATTGGTTGCTTGGTCCTGTAGCCATATGATGTGTCTCATGTGATGGAGATGGCATCTGATTTCCACACGCAATGTGCACATGTGGGACACAAGATGCACACCTGGTCAACCAACTGTGCCGGTTGCCACCATGGCTGTGAGGTTGCCGTGAGTTGCTGCAGGTTGTTGTTGCCCGATCAGGCAGTTGCCATTGGTTGTGACATGAATTTCCTCTTATGGTGGTTGTCATGGGAGATCCAGCAGACCCTGTGCTGCCAGAAGTATCTTATTATTATTATGAAAATCCAGTTCCTAGCTAAGTTATCTAATGTAAAAAGAGAAGAAAAATGAAAAGAGCTATGTAACAGCAACACATTGAAGAAGGCTGATCCTCTGGTCACTCTTCTAAACTCCAATCAAGCCTTCAGAGCAACAGAATCTTTGGTAAACTGTAGCTCTCATTTTTTGGAGATGTCAGCAATAAACATATGTTGCCTGCACCAACAACTTTGCAGGATTAATGGCAGTGTAAGTGATCTCCAAGAACCATCTCCTTAGAAATTCTAACATCATATTGGCATACACAAATCATGTCTGTTACTATAGCTGCCATGATAGAAAGGCTGGATCTTTGCTTTACTGATGTCATCCTCATGATGGAAGCTGTTGACAATATCCTCAAAGTGTTCCAAGATGAGCCTGCCTGGGGCTGCACTGCATCCCAACAACAAAATGTCAGTTCAAAAGAGTCAAGGCTCTTCACACATTCCTCCCAGTGCATTTTCATTTTCTCCTTTCTCTTTGTTTCAAATCAACTCTATTAATTATATAGGATATTTTCTCAATAAAGTTGACAAGGCCTGGCAGGAAGCGATGGAAATACCATCAATACATTTAGCTGCATGGGAGATAAAAAATAAGGTTTATCATTTGAACAATATATATTGGGTGCAACAGCAATTCTCTTGCAACATTTTCAAGATGCTGATGTTCATAAGCAGGTGGAGGCATCTTTGCATTCCATAATGGATTCAATTATAGCCAAGGTCAAATTGGTTTGACTTGACTGTACAAGCACCACATTTGGTCTTCCAGTTCTCACTCACTTGCTGTGCTAGCCATTCATTTAAATAGAATCCCCTTCACTATAAAAGAGGTGTGTTTGTATTTCACAAATTTTCAACCTTCATGGAATTTAACAAAACTACCACTGCAGATTGCATGCTGGTGTGATCCCCTGGTGGGTTACATAGTGGCATTCAAAGTCATTGAATATGCCATCATACACTCAAGCTGCTATTGATGTGATAGGGCAATATGATTGTGTAACCAAGAAATGCCCTGGAGGAATATTGATAATATTGTCACTATTTGCATGTGACTTCAACCTTTGTTAACACATTCACACTCTCACATGGTTGCTAAGTGTCATCCTGAATGACTGCAGGGCCTGTCTGTCTCTGGAGATAGTTTTATATAGCTCTGCTTAATCACACACTCACTATGTTCAAAAGACACATGAAGTTGTGCTCACTTTGCCCTCTGAAAAACAGCCAGAACCTAAGAGAAATACAATGAAGAAGCTGAGGTCCAAACAGGTGAGGAGCCATTCAAACACAATCATGAAATCTGAGAAATCCAAGTTCAAATGGTGTTACTCTGCACTCAAAGTAATGTACTGTGCAAGTCCATGACCAATGCTTATTAAGATACATAAATTGTCGTTAAAGTATCTTCCATATGTGTATCTTATATTGTTATATAATCTTGGGTGGACATTTTCCTCATGATCTATATTTCGTCACTCTGAAAGAAATTTGATACAGTATTACAGACAGGCTCATGTAATTAATTATCAGCATGATATGTTTGGATTGCAACTGATAGTTGCATATCTTTGCAATACAATTAAAGTATCTTCCATACATATATTTTACATTGTTGTATAATCTCAGACAAAATTTTACTTTTGATCTACATCCAACCACTTTGAAAGAAGCTTGATATAATTTAATCAACAAGTATAGAAAAGCAATATAGAATTTACTAATTCTAATCTGACTTATATATCTCTATCCCAATCAATACCATACATTTCATACATCTCATTCAAGTCTGAATCCTTATCATCTGATTTTGCATCATTATCATCCAGGGTAATGTCAGAGTCCATGCTCTCTGCAATATCATATTCTGATACTTCACATTCAGAATCACCAGATTCATTACTATCTTCAGGCTGCTCCCAATCAGGAGAATCTGGATCAAAATCACTATTATAATCATCAAATTCAATGCAACAAGAGGAAGTTCTCCAATTTGAGGTATTATTCTGCACTGCACCATAAGTGATTGACTCCACTTCAGGTCTTGTGCTCTCTTGAACATGTAAATGGTGATGACCAATACCACGACCCCAATGATATCACATTAACATATCACAATCCACAAACCTACAGATAATAGTGCCAATTAGTAGAGCTGTGTGATTTCAAACAATAACTCACTGGTTGACATAGTAATACTTCCAGTCATTAGAGTCCCTTGCAACAGGACACAACATACTGTCATCCAGGCAAGGCCTTCCTTTTGCAAAGGCAGGTATTAAATGACATCCTCTAAGGATCTCTGTGGGGCTGACAAAGTCAAATGCTGCACTATAATTCATTGGAACAAAGCACAGCATATCAAGTTCAACACCTTGATGAAGAGGATCAGGTGAAATCCATATCACCATTCTCCATGTAGGAAGTCTAGTGATCAGGGTTGATAACTCTTGAATCCAGGGCCAATATAGCAGACATTCACATGATACATACCAATAATATGAGTATATCAGATCTGTCCTGGTGTTATAAGTGATCTAGACAACCAGCCTTTTTCCATCTCTCCTGTTCCTTTGCTGACTACACTCCTACTTGACCACCCTGGTAGAGGTCTATGGGATGACCTTTGTGGAGAACCTCCTCTCCCTGATGGGATCTGGGTGGAACCCCTTCAAACTGAACTATTTGGAGATATGTACATAGTGTGTTTGTCTTGTTATCAATTCTTTCAGACTTATCTCTCCTCAGCTGTGTTCTCTCACACACAGCCTCATAGTTCCTACTCTCTCTGACCTGTTCCAATTCTTTCTGTTCTGATCTGTTTCAATTCCTTCCATTCAATTCTGTTCCAAGCTATTTCCCCTGAGTTACTCTATTTAGTATTTTCCATTATATCCCCTAAGGCCTATGCAGCAGGATATATATATCCATGCCTCACCTGTATGTAACTCTAACCTTGATCTACATAATCCAGTGTATTCCCAAGCTCCTTGCAATTATCATCTTGCTTGATCCACTCCACACTGCCTCCTACTTTTCTTCCTACTCATGGCCAGCCCTTGACTTGAGACAACATCTTGCCAGTTGTCCATTCATACTTGGATAGTACAACTTATGAGTTTGGGTTACACTCTTGTGTAGCATTGGTGGTCAGTGTTGGGGTTGAAGGTATCTTGACTGTGGCAGATATTGTATAAGGTATAGCTGACATAAAGAATGGTGTGTTGGTAGATACAACCACCTTTGAGCAGTACATGATTAATGTTGGCCATGCTTGATGCATCATGAGTGTCAACCAGGCCCAGCAGTGTTTCAGTGTCAAAACTCCATTCTGAATCATGCATATGAATCATCTTGATGTGAGAAAGGAGATGGTGCTTTAATTTTGGAATGAAGTCCTACTTGTTTCATTCACAGCTGTCAAAACTTGAAACAAACCCACATATACCTTCACAGCTGGGTCATCTATGTTTCTCTGAAGGAAGTTATTGAGATCAACTGGTTAGTGTTGTGATTTCCTAATGTTGTAGCATTCATCCAGATCATTTGGAATGGATTCCAGCATACTGCTTCCTCTGGACTCACAAATTCATTGTATTCTTGCCTGGTGACACTGTTACAGTTTTGCTAGTGTCAGACCTCTTTTCCATTATTCCTTCATCCTACAGAGCTCCTGATGCCTTCCGAGTGCTCACCACAATAGAGGCAAACACTACCTCAATCTACATAGATGATCTCCTATTCGAGTTATAGTCTCTTTTTGCTTAGTTCTCTCCTTCTTGCAATCTTCTCACGAACTGTTTGGTTTTCCCACACTTCAAATGTTTGAGTGTTCGGTTCTCCTCACGAACCGTTCGGTTTTCCCATGCATTGTTCGGTTTTCCCACGCTTCATTTGAAGCGTTGTATTGGCAATTCCTTTTGGACGACTTCCTTTTCCAGATGACATACTACGTCATCTCTATCCCCTCGACCCAGGAGTGACTCACATTGACTAGGTAGACCCTAGGACCTGCTATGACATAGTGGGTCTGTGCCCACTGTAAGGAATAGGTATTCCTTGTGCCCGAAAGCCCCTATTTCCGGACTTCCCCATTCGTACTCGGACAGTCTTTAGCCTCATTAAGCTCTGACATTCCATTCTCGTATAT
>JBBPND010000515.1:0-10716 GCA_038090655.1 Gastroboletus turbinatus | reverse complement strand
GAGTCCATTCTTCATGGTCCTTGGGGTCTGCAGAGTAGATCAAGATGTCGTCCATATAGATGACGAGCCATCCTTCTGCCATCATATCTCTGAAGAGATGATCCATGAGTGCTTGGAAGGTAGCAGGCGAGTTACATAGGCCAAAGAACATCACTGTAGGCTCAAAGAGACTGAAAGGAGTGATGAAGGCCACCTTCCATTGGTCCTCGGGGCGAATAAGGACATTATTGTATCCCCAGCGGATATCCATCTTGGTGAAGACGCGTGACCCCTTGAGCTTGTCCATAAGATCGGAGATGAGGGGGAGGGTAGGCATTCTTGACATTATGCTCGTTGATATACCAATAGTCCTGACAGGGTCGCAATGCGCCATCCTTTTTTGGAACAAAGAAGAAGGGAGCTGCCTGAGGGGATTTGGACTTGGCGATTTTGCCAGAGGCCAGGTGTTCATCAACAAATGCTTTACATGCCTCATATTCCTTAGGATTGAGGGGGTAGGCTTTGGCGACCTTAGGAGTAAAACCTTCCTTCAGATCGATGGTATGGTCAAAAGAATGAGATGGGGGTAACTTGTCGATGACCTTCTTTTCGAAGACGTCCTTGTACTCCTGGTACTGGGGAGGTAGGATCTTCTCTTTCTTCTTCTCCTTTGCTGTGATCTTGGTGGCAGTGGTCGTTTTGCGTACCAAGTGAGTCTGAGTCATTCGTTCTGCACACTTCTTCCATAAGTGGGCTATGTGTGTATCCAGGTCAAGTCCCAAATAGCGAACGAGGTATCGCTGCTCGACTGCCCTGGGCAAGTCGTGACATAGTGACTTGGGTCGGTCCGGAATGGCAACCGTGCCGGTGGTCCAATTAATATCAGGGTTCATCTCCCAAAGCCATGGCAAGCTGAGTATGACGTTCTCGGAGCCGCAATTAATGACGAGAAGATCTCGTCGTTCTTCTACTTCCCCAATTCGAAGGGTAACGGTTACCTGATGCCGTATAATCCCTTCCTTGTTGGAAGTCCCATCTACATTTCGAGCCTTCAGGGGTTTCCTTAGGCGAGTGGTAGGTAATCTGTTTTGAGCGACAAAGTCGCGATCTATAAAGCACCCAGTGGCCCCACTATCGATAAGGGCAGTGGTGTTGACGATTCTTGCTCCTTCTGATGTGAAAACAGAGAGGGGAATTTGTATTGAAGAAGCTTTGGCATCTGATACAAATACAGGAGCAATGACTATCGGAGGTGAAGATGTCGAGACTTCCCTCCGTTCTAAAAACCCTTTGTGGTTACTCTAGAGACGGTCTCCCCTTCATTGGCAGAGACATATTCGTCTTCGTTCTCCTCGAAGCAAGTCTTGAGAACGTTCATAACGTCATCCTGAGAGACCTTCCGAGTCTCAAGACCGGCTAGGTATGAGGAGACAGGATCCTTGGGCGCAGGGGCAATGGTAGCCTGCCTGGCCTTCTGCTGGGGACGGGGAGGAGTCGAGTTTTGGTTGGGGCGGGAGGAAGAGCCGCAAGGATGGTTGTTAGAACGACATCCTTCTTTGTGGCACACGAAGCACTTGTTCTTCTGCATGTAGTCAGCCCGCTGAGTGGGAGAGAGCTGGACGGCATCTACATCCATAGCATTGGGGTCTCAGCGGGGATGGGAGGAAGTCTGGGCTGAGGGGATAAAAACTCGACCTCCTTGGAGGTCCTGAATGTGGCGACGTTGCCCGGCAAATTGGGCGGCCTTCTTGATCCAAGTTTTGAGCGTGGTTGGCACATGCTCACAAGAGAGGACCATCTCTGCAAGACGGTGGTTGAGGCCCTTGATGAACCACTCGATCAGAGCTGGTTGATCCTTTATTCCAGCCTTCCCGGCGAGTATCTCGAACCGGAGGGCGTAATTCTCAAATCTGGCAGGGTCCTTTAACTCCTGGCAGAGGTTACCTAAATCTATCCTGGCCCGCTCGGCAACATTATAGGGTTGGAACGCAGCACCAAAATCTTTGATTAGACTTATGTAAGTTTTCTCTGCTTCGGGGATGGCGGTGTCGGCGATCTTCAGATACCATCCTTCTGAGGAGTCCTTCCCTTGTCCCACGCTCATCTTGTTAAGCGTGGTCATGATGCGAGCCTCGTCGTTATAGAAGGCCTGGTTCATATTGAAGTACGCTCCCATGGTGAGAACCCATCGGGCAGCATCTTCGGGTTTCCCCGAGAAGTCACTGGGAGGACCCGCCTTAATTTCCGATCTAGGTCCAGCGGCGGCTACGTCAAGATCCATTTCGTGGAAAGAGGAGTCAGAAGATGATGAGGAAGAGGAGTGTGAGGAGTGGGAGTCGTTTAATGGGTGTTCCAAGGTTTCCTTGGAGGTGGGAGTTCGTGGTGAAGGCGCCTCGCCCTGAGGTAAAGACGAAAGCGAACCAAGAACAACTGCTCCTGTAAAGTCCTCCTGTCTAGGTGAAACTGGCAAGGAGGGCCAAGGGGTAGTGATGAAGTCCTCGGAGGAAGATCCGTAGTCAGATTCTGGTTCAGGCTCAGGGGAGGGAACCCTAAAGCTTCGTTGGGGTCAAGAGAAGGCAATGGTGGGAGGGGGGTTGCCTCTTGTGTGGTAGCAAAGGCTAAAGGACAAGCTAGTTCTTTTGTTACGCTAGTTGCACAGTAACTAGTTGAAGTGTAGGCTTCAAGTGTAGCCTACAGACACTCAGGTGGTCTCACTATCCAATCTATCCCTTGTGTGCACACAGGGAGCTCGAGGGACTCGTGGTGACTAGGAACAACGCTAAGATTGCGTAGAACTAGCTAAGGGCTACTGTACATGGCAACTATGTATTTATAGTAAGGTGGAGTGAGCACAGACCCACTATGTCATAGTAGGTCCTAGGGTCTACCTAGTCAATGTGAGTCACCCCTGGGTAGGGGGGATAGAGATGATGTAGTATGTCATCTAGAAAAAGAAGTCGTCCGAAAGGAATTGCCTATACAGCGCTTCAAATGAAGCGTGGGAAAAAGCGAACAGTTCGTGGGAAAAGCGAACAGTAGACGAACAGTTGACGAACAGTGGCGAACAGTGGCGTGGGAAAGTCGCGCTGTTCGTGGGAAAATGACAAGAAAGAAAGAAATAGACGAAAAGGAGTCATAACTCAAGTAGGAAGTCATCTATGTAAATTGAGGTGGTGTTTGCCTCTATTGTGGCAAGCACCCGGAAGGCGTCAGGGGCTCCGTAAGAAGAAGGAATGAAAGAAAAGGGGTCTGACGATAGGAAAACTGTAACACCCTACTTTGCACGCCTGCTCTCTCTCTCCTCCTCATCTTGTTTATCCCGCTCTCCTCTTCTTTTGATCGCCTCTGGAACTATTTCCTACCTCTCATCTGTCATCCTCTCGCCGCCCACTATGCATTCTGCTGCACTACTTCAAGAAGATGATTTGCGTCTCCTTGCCGAGCTCTCTATTCACGTCACCGTGATTGGCCTCATCGTGGATTGTGCCAAATGTGGCAGCGCTGTGCCACTCACCATCTGTCAGTCGGACCGCCGTGGCAACAAAGGCAAGCCCATGGCAAGAGTAAGTGATCCACAGTGTCTTGTCTTCGGCCGTCGAGCTAACTAGCATCCAGCATTTCCTCTGTGACTTTTTCAGATGGTTTCCCAAGCTACGCGACTCTCCTCACATCCTCGCTGTTCTACCTCCTTCAACATCCTCTCCTGACCCATCAACATCCTCGTCGTTGCAATCCACCATCCCTCCCAAGCCTACCAAGGGTAGGCAGCCACGCAAGCAAGGCCAACCTTGTGCTGGAGCTTTTTGCAAGCGACGAGGCATGCTCAAGTGTACCTGTACATGTGCCTCAAATATTGCCAAGAAGTTCTCTTGGGGTCGTGCACTTTTCATTTGCATGGCGGTGCCGATGAGCCTGATGTTGATGAAGATAACCACAACACTTCTTCACATCCTCTGCTTTCTTTTGTTGAACAACAAGGTCCTCCAGTTCCCTCCGATCCTGGCCTTCTTGACATCCACTCTGCATTGGAGGTTGCACTGACCCAGCATGGTATACCGCTACACCCAATGCAGATTGATTTTCTTCGCTTCACGACATCCTCCATGGACCTTTGACATTGCAAGCTCCCACATCTGTTGTTATTCCGTCCATTCCTTTCCTTGCTAGTACAGATGCACTTTTGTCAACAGCGCCGCAGGTTGCCGCTCCAATCGCTACATCGCACCCTCCCCCCATCCCACCAGTGGAGGGGATGTTAGCCCGCCCACCACCACCCGTGCCATGTGGACCTACCAGTTGACAACCTCGTATCACCCAGCAACTAGACAAGCTGTGGATGTCTGACCTTGCCACATGGGCACAGCATGAGGTGGAGGGTCAGAGGGTGGCCAAACGCCAGCACGAGATGGAGAAACAATCACGGCAGCGATTTTGTTTGCACTGGTTCGCTCAAGTATGTTCCTCAATTCCCCTTTAGTACTAATGTGCTGACAATTGTTGTTTGCCAGGATGACGTCCCAGCACAAAGCCAGTGGATATCCAATTGTCCATATCACCCACAATATCACCTCTCAGATGATCCAGATCTCCTAGCGTCATTAAGTATGGACCGCATCGAAATCCTTGATATGGACTCGCAGTGCTGGATAGGCGCACCTCTCAACTTCGATTTCACACTCAAGACTGACTGCCATCTATTCATTCGTCGCCTCGGTGTGGTCCGATGTCATGATTTGGATGTGCTAGTCACACAATCAAAGCAGCAGTCTCGCCCTGGCCACCTGTGCCACAACATGAAAGGTGAGCAGAATACTGTGCGCACCAAGTTAAATGCGAAGCACTCAGTATTTTCAGAGGAAAGTGACCGCGACTTGGACATCGAAATTATCTCAGTATGCAAACGTCCCCATGAGGGGATCATCGAAGTCATTGATCGTACTCCAACATGTGTACGCCTCGACCCTTGCATTCTTTCTTTGTCCCCTTCATCATCGTGCTTCTCACCACCGTGATCCTCATCGCAGCTTACCCCAGACCCCACGCCAAGTTCTGTTTTGTTGACGCCTGGGGTATCTTCCATCTCGGGCGACTTCACATCACCCCTGCCACCCACAGCTGATACTACGCTGCCAATCACACGGGTTCAAGTACCCACCTATGGCCCCAATGGGCATGAGGTCTGGCCTACTGGTATATACACAGTGGACATGGCTGCAGGCTTCCGACGAATGCAAGATAAGGGTCTGCGAGGGGTGTATTTGCAACCCTCACTCTTTCAGCACATTTTTGGGGTGCCGTTTATCAAAGGGACTTACCAGGATAATCTCCGCGCCTGGCAAAATACAAATCCTGATATTTTGTCGCAGTTTGAGAAGGCTGGCCGCACACAAGAAGGCTTATGGGCACGTTATTTGGTGGCGCGAAGAGCAGTGCTTGGGGAGCACAGCAAAAAGTCGAGCAGTCCCAGCAAGCTGAAAGGGCCCTAGATACTTTTACTACCACCCTATTAGTTCTTGTAATGTTACACTTTGTTATGTCATGTTCTTGACAATTGTGATCACATCCCCCATCTTATGTGGCCCACCATCTGTCCACGCCTGTTTTTCATATGCAGGATCATCGTTCGTGTCCTGCCTGACATTCTTGTTCAACAACTCAGGAAGGAGTCTGTGAGTCTGCCATTTAAAATTTTAGTAACTGCTACATACAGTAACTTACACCTATTCCACTTACCTCCTGCCACCCTTGACGATCCCCCGCTGCTCGACCAAGTTCACAACAGCTCACATCACCAATGGACTCCGAGCCTGACATGGCACGCAGTGTGAATCGCACATCACCAAACCCAGCAGGCTGTTTCTGTACCCCCTCCGTCATGTTGTTGACAGGCGTCAGATCACCAAGATCAGCGGGCTGTCTCCACGCCCTTTCTGTCCTGTCATCAACAGACTCTGAGGATGACGCAGCAAGACCAGTGGACCGTCTCCGTGCCCTTTCCGTCCTATCGCCAACAGACTCTGAACACCATGCTCACTCGATGTCAATCTTATCCCTGACGGAATCGGAATCTGACAACACTGCACCTGCACATTATGCACCTGCTCAGCCTATTGTCTGATGGGGAAGTGGTGGCTGCATTCGTTCACGCGGGGATTCGTTGAATAATCCCATCAGCGTTGAGGATGTTCGGATCTGGCCCTGTGACTTTCACGTCTGTGACATCGCTCAATCTTTTCGCCTCTCTTGCCTTCTATATCGACAACAGAAGATCTCGAAGCTCTTCGTCGACTTTTTCGGGGTTCCATATAGCTCACTGACATTTTATCGGATGCGAAGGATTTGGGAGCACACCAAGAACAAGAAACTTTGTACGCAGTTTATCGATTACGGCCGATCAGAGCAGGCGACATGGTCCGCATTCATGCAAAAGGCCAGAGTTCCTCTAAGATAGCAGGAGTACTTCATTTCGTATCCTATTGTTCTACACTTGTATTTTCTTCTCACTATGTAGCCCAAGTTTCGTAAATTTGTAGCAACAACTATTTCATATCTTATTGTCCTCCACTTGTATTTTCTTCTCGCTATGTAGCCCAGGTTTCATTAGTAGATTTGTAGCAACATCTATGTATACTGTGGGTGCACTATGTCCCCTCGCGCGATTTGTGATTGACGATTTGAGTCTGTGTTTCATTAATTGCCATTTGGGTAATGTGGACGTTGTGGCTTTTCTCGAAGAAACCAACATGTTCGCTGCGGAATCTGTTGAAGATGAGTTTGGGTATGTTGATGGAGGATGGTCCTCGACCATGAGATTGTTTTCGTGCGTTCACGACTTTGATTTGCGTCCGCCAGAAACACTGACACGACAATCTTCGTTCAGCTCAATGGCGACATGAACTATTTGCAGGGACTGGTACGTTTGCATCCGATAAAACCCTCCTCCAATAGGAGTCGGGGATGATGGGTAGAGTGGACACTGAGGCGGCCGTTTTGGTGTCTAGGTTAATGTTGGTATGCACGGGTGTCGAGCTTGGTCGGGAATCCATGGATTACTTGCATTGATCTGTCAAAGAATTTGGGCAAACTGAGCAGATACAACATATATCGCCAATGATCTGGTGCTTTCGTCTGATGGTTCCAGTAAAGTGGACATGGCAATCATGTTGTAAAACTACATAGATACAGGCGGTGTAGATACAAGCGGATGATAGGGTCTTTTGCCACGTGTGCGCAGCATAGTAACTGTGAATCGGTTCCGACGCAAGATCATCTCGTCCAGAAAAAACGCAAACTTGGTCGGAGTCATTTCCCGACAGATGTTATGGAATGCCCCGAACCATACGTTCGTCTGCTCTGCAATAGATGAGTTGAAGTAGTACTTGCCATTGTCATCAAGTAACTCAGGGTAGGCACGCATGTTACACTTCTCCTGGCAGAGAGTGTCCGTGGCCTTATGCTTGGTACGATGGTGGAATGCATCAACACACATCCCCATATCCTCGAAGAATGTAAGGCAGCGACACTGGACCTCTCTAAGGGCATTGCAATTGGAGTTGTAAATAAGATGTTGAGGTTTTTGTGCACGGGCAAGGGAATAAAGCTGTTCAATCATGACCAGGACATTGGAGATGGCTTCGTGATGATACATGGTACTCCGTCCATTGATGATGCCACATGGGTGGACCACAAGTTGTTCATTGTTTGTGCGGCACTGGCGAAAGATAGCCTTGACCTTGGGTGGCTCAGCTCCACTACGACCAGACTTGGAGGATGGCAAATCTAGGTCCAACACGCCCGTCGAGGATGTTTTGAGCGTCTGGATGGCACGGACAGAGTTTGTGCATGCATGACACTCAAACCATTCCGCACCATCATAGGTGTCACGATGATCGTCGGGGAGTGGTTGAATTGCAAGGGCATCGTCAAGACAGGCAAGCTTGTCGCACTGCCCCCTGCTCTTTGAACTATGGAGGATATCGAGATAGATCAGCTCTATTTTGGAGTGCAGTGGATCATCACACGACTTGGCTGTCGTCTTGCCATCAGTGGTCACTGGACGTTCACAGCCATCGACTGCGCATATGAGCTCCCACGCGTGATGGGCAGGATCCAGCGAGCAAAAGCGGTGGCGATTACTGGCAAGGGGATTCTTGCAGTATGGGACTGCACAACACGGTCGGCCAACGGTGACACCATCAGTGATGACAACTTCTGTCCTCGACATGGTACCATCGGGGGATGTGAAAATGCGCACACAGCCATTGCACGCATATGGCAGCTCTTCCTGCCCGAACATTATAATCTGTTCAGTGCGCGCGCGCATTGCAGCAGAGAAACGATCTTGCTGTTGACCATCATGAGGGACGATGAGTTGTGTGTTGTGGGTGTGAGCATCCTCAAGCAGTGCAAGGATGGTAAAACCATCCCAGACTTGCTCCGTGGTCAGCATGGTGCCAAACTGCCAGTCAACATCATGTGAAGTGGGACGTCAGGCCTGGGCAATATCATATAGGCGTGCGCAGTTTGTGGCTGAGATGCTACATAGACTCAACAGTTAGCAACAAGGGGTGACTGACTGCAAACACCACTTACGCGACCTGCATCAAGTCTGTCCACTGCATGGCTAGTTCACGTTGGACAAATTGGTGTTCGCCAACTTGGATGAAGGACGGGACCCCAGGATAGTATGTGCGCACACCTGCCTGTACGCTGTAGTTGTTGTGATAGTTTGTATGACATACTACACGGTGTGGCTGATTAACAACTGAACACAGCGAGGAGGGGATAGGTAACATACACCAGCACTTGAGGTGCACGGACCACGCCGGGTGAGCACCGTCGGCAAGTGTAAAAGCGATCACAGCACACTGTTCTTCTTTCTTGAGGAGAGAGCCATTCTTCCACGAGAGGCACTGAGGATTAGTGCAAGTCTTGACGGGAGGGTAAAGGCTACGTCGAGCTGAAGAGGGTGAACATTTGCGATGAGGCTAGGCAGGAACAGAAGATGACTTACTAATGCCGTGAGGATGACCATACTTTCAGAATGCATCCTCCTCAACTACATCAGCCTCCTGAGGGGGTGGGAGACTCCATACGACGTTACCAACCACAGACCACAGGACTTCAATGGCATCCGTCGGAATGCCCAGGAAGGCAGTAAAAAATGTGTGATCGAAGGAGGGAGGACTTCAGGTGTGGCAAGGACAGAGACGGAATGGGGTTGAGGCTGGAGGATATTGTCTTTGAGGCGATGGGCACAACGAAGGAAGGTGAGAAGAGTAGAAAATGGGAGAGATGCAATGGCTGGATGATGTTGAATGGCCGCGAGCAGAGAGTGGATAGTATCCATGCCTGCGATTGCAGGCAGGGGCTAGGATGCAGGAGTGAGCAGTGAGATCAAGCAGAGAAGACACAACAGTGTGAAACCGATGACAGGGTTGAGGATCGATCGATGGGCGAGAAGGGGCGAGGCGTTGGGAGCAGTGTCGCGATAGGAATGACGGCATCTCGACGACGCCCCAGGCAGTAGTGATGTGAGGATGACAAGGGCGGGAAAACACAATAGAAAAGTTGTTGGGGAGGCGAAGGGAGGCGAAGGAATAATCAAGGGGAGATGGACGGTTATATACCCCCAACCAGGAGGCTGACAACGAGGCTGACAACATGGGTGATGAGGTAGCGGGGGGATCCCAGGAGGTGGTCGATGATGAGGGCGAGAGGAGCGGGATGCTGATGGCAAATGAGGGGCGGCGAGGTGGGGGGAAGATGATGTGAGGAGCGGGATGCAGACGACGACGACGACGAGGGGCGGCGTGCAGTGGGCAGTGGTGAAGGTGATTTCAAGTTCCGACCTGCGGGAAGGTTCAATCCCCGCCATGTCAGCCGTGCGTGGCACGAGAATGACCCAAACTTTGCTCGCCACGGGCGTTTCTGAGATTCAAGCGCTGACAAATGTCAGCTGCGTGTGGCACGACACACCCATACTGCCACCCAAACCCACCCAGACAAACTATGACCCAAACTGGCCATTTCAGGGATGCCCTCGTTCACCAAGTAGCTCGGCAGCTGACTCGTGTGATGTATCCACTGGCCTCATTGGCCCTGTGCACATAGCATGTGGGTTTGGAGGGTCAGTGGCTTCATTGTCGACTTGGTCTTGAGTGGGCTCGGCCTTATCTTCTGGTCCAGCACTGCCGGTCATTCTGTGACCATCTCGCTCCCCCGCGAGCGGCACACTGGGTCCTTTTGCGTGGCTGTACATGCGCGCGTCAACAACTTCGACTGGGCATGCTACCACTTGCATGCTGCCCTTGTCATCTGTATCCTTCTCATAGCACTGTCGTAGGTAGTCGAAAATCTTGTAGGCAGTGTCAAAATAGATTATATTGACTAATATCGAATCTGGAAGGGTGCTGGTGACGAGGAATTTCACCTGAGTGTCCGATGACTTCCGAGATTGTGCCGACGAGATAATTGCTGAGTCCAACTTTGGCTATGACCTGGTCTAGGGCTGCGCGGTGGTCTTGCCAGTTCCGACCGTCTGTTTCAAGTGCGGGAATATATAATTCTTCATCCTCAAGTTCAAAGAAACTTGTCATTTCTAAATTCAGGTCGGGTGAGTGAACTACTCTGCGCTAGCAGGGCTCATAACCTATAGAAAATGTAGTAGTCACTAAAGAAGACTACTACAGTAAGTAGTGCGAAATAAGGTAAGCTTATGTAAGCTACTAAAAGTCT
>JBBPND010000514.1:0-10726 GCA_038090655.1 Gastroboletus turbinatus | reverse complement strand
CGCATCACAACCATGTCACATTCAAAGTAGTATGGAAGACACAGCACATGGAATCTAGAAGGATATCGAACGCTCCAGCGTAGAACGTCGCCACGTTAAATTCATGTTCAACCCGGGGCACTCCGTCCTGTGCAGCAGATTTCAGATTGACGCCAAGACGCGTGTTCAGGCGATCGAAGCTCCGGCACAGGGATGGCACGCGTTGGCGCTGCTTTACCTGGGTTAACCGCAATGCTCGACTGTGCGTACAGCAGAGGAGAGGGGGAGAAGTCGGATAGGGCATCGCATCTGGCACATTAAGATAGTGAAATCGCAGCACGCAGAACAAGTGAGGCACGATGACAAACCGTTTACAGTCATCGGTTCTACGCAACACCATTTATACCGGACACGGACGCGTGTAGGGTTAGCGCTTTTCTACCCCTCGCCACTTGTTTCCCCGTTAGCCATGGGTGCAAACCATAGTCAGCCCAAGGATCCCAAGGAAGAGCGCAAGCCGAAGCGCTCTCTGACGTTGCCAACGCTGTTCAACAAGACTTCGTCGCGGCTGAACCTGCTCAATTTGGGTAGGCGGTCGCCGCAGCCACCAGCCACGCCGGTGACACCGCAAGCGGTCACTCTCGTTGAGCTTGTCCCCGGGATGGGCACAGCATCCCCGGAGGCATCGGCGGCGGACCCGGAGGATCGGCCGGAATTGACCATCTCGGTGTGTCTAATTCCCCTCCTTATCTGGACGCAGCCTGATTGTGCGCTCTGCTGTGGCCGGTTGCACTCCCGACATAAATACGTGCCTCCCTTTCTCCCATCTTTTCTCTTCACATCCACAATCATCAGGACCAAGAGTTCGACCTTGCGATCGCAATGCCCCAACAACCCGCGACGGTCCCCTGCCAGGTGAGTTCGCGGAATCACCCTTGCAACCACCTCTACCGTCCGTCGATCTCTCGCGTATTACCCTCTTGATACAAACCCGATGGCGCTGACGATGGTTTTCCCGACCTGGCTTGGTGCGTTCTAGTACCGCACAGGACGTACCCTCGGTAGCGGCACATATGCAATCGTGAAGGAGGCGATTCATATCAAGACTGGGCAATACTACGCTTGCAAAGTCATCAACAAGAAACTCATGGAGGGGAGGGAGCACATGGTATGTACCTCTACAGCTTCTCATCGATGCTGCGATCTTCTCGTACAGCTGCGGGGTTTCCTAATTCCGCAGCGCTATGTGTAATCGCGTCCATACATTCCTTGCGCATGGCCGTCTCCCGCTTAGTCCCCGTGGCATTGTTGATCAGTATTCTTAATGCGCGCTGATCGTAACATCACGCCTGATCCCGTGGCCGCCATCTCCTTGGCTTACCCTGAACCCTGGAATTTCTTTCCGGTTGCTGACCAGTGGTTCCTAAGGTCCGTAACGAGATCGCGGTACTCAAGCGAGTGTCCATTGGTCACCCCAGTATCGTCACACTGCATGATTACTTCGAGGTAGCAATCACCACAACCAATCAGAACTTGACATTCACCATCACGTAGACTGCTCACAATCTGTACCTCGTCTTTGATCTCTGCACAGGTGGCGAGCTCTTTGACAGCATATGTGCAAGGGGGCAATACACCGAAGCGTAAGTAACGCAAGATTCTATCCGAACGCGTGGAAAATCTCATTCAGCAACGCAGTGACGCTGCAGAGCTCGTACGCACCATCTTTGGTGCAGTCAAATATATCCACGACTGTGGTATTGTCCATCGTGACCTGAAACCCGAAAACCTTATCTTCCGTTCCAAGCCTGAGAAGACGTCAGAGATCATGATTGCTGACTTTGGGCTCAGCCGTGTCATGCCAGACAGTAAACTCAGCATGCTTACGGAAGTCTGCGGGACGCCGGGTGTAAGCTCTCTTCTAGCAGATGTTTCAACTCGCTGAGATGTTCTACAGTACATGGCACCAGAGATCTTCAAAAAAAGTGAGCCTTTCCTCGGAAATCGTCTTGCATTCACTTAAATTTGATGTAGCCGGTCACGGAAAGCCCGTCGACGTTTGGGCCATGGGTGTTATCACGTATTTCTTGCTTGCCGGTATGTGTGGCCATTCGTACGCGTCTGCAGAGCCATCTGATATCCGCCACTAGGCTATACGCCATTCGATCGTGACAACCAGAGGCAAGAAATGGAAGCTATCATTGCGGGTGACTACCGTTTTGAGCCAGGTAAGCCTCTAGACACCTCGTAGATTGTGATTTATTGACCCCCCGCAGAGGAGTATTGGTCCAACGTGTCGGAGACCGCTCGTAGCTTTGTTTCCACCTGCCTCACGGTCGATCCGGACGCACGTCCAACAGCTGAGCAAATGCTCCAACATTCATGGCTCACTGCGGAAGTCCCGCACTTCGTGGAGGCAGAGAACGGCGAGCCAACGGATTTGTTGCCACATGTCAGAAAGGCGTTCAATGCGAGGAGGACATGTACGTTTCGTTTCTGTTTCGTCCAGCTAAAGTGTATATTGATGATTGCACCGGTCCGCGCAGTCCGTAAAGCCGTATTCAGCATGATGGCGATGAAGCGCATGTCGATCCTCGCTCACCACCTCACACCTGAGCAGCACCAACTCAACGAGGATGTGTACCAATTCAAGCAAGAGTCCGAGAAAGAGAGTCTCGAGCATGTGGATGTTTATCATCACCACAACGCAGATTCGCACAGTCAAGACGACACAACCTTGCCACTCCGTGCAATTTCCGAAGGCAACGAGCAGCCTCAAGTCAAGGAGGATGCAGCTGTCACCCAGGGATCTGCAGCAACTGGTTCTGGACCGTCATCTGACCATGTTCCCTCTGTCGCCCCTGCAGAGCCTGCCAAGGAGAGCAAAGAAGTCACAGAGAAGCTGGCGGGGGTGAACCTAGCTGCTAGCGCAAAGGTAAGTGGTACAATAAAGCGCGCTTGAAAATTTCCGTCGTTTGGCGGCTGTTTGTGAGAACAGACGATACATACTGTTTTTTTTTCCGAGTCCCCATCGGGTGGTTTTACTGTGTTTTGAGAATCCGGATCCACCGTCCGTTTTACTTAGGACATTTCTTCTCGTTTCGTTATATATCTCGCATTTCGCGTGCCTAATAAACGACCTGTTTTGGTTTTGGTTTTACAGAAGGTCTTTAACCGGTTCACGAGGGGCAACAAGTGAACACATGACTGGATCTCCGGCACAGGCTTGGAACGCATCGATGATCGAGTCTCGAAGGGGGAAGTGGCTTCGCAGATCCGGGCGAGTTCAGGAAATATAGACGCATCTATGATCTGTACACGTATTCATGACCCGCACAGATATCACTAGGGATTGTATACTTGTTGTGACTCTTGTTCAGACTTGTCCTACTATCGTCGTCGAATCCTGTAAGATCTTGGACACTCAAATAAAATTGTGCCCTATACCGCTGGAAGGACTTGACCGCTCGCGGACCACACAACCATGTGAAGAGTACAATGCATTCATAAGATTGCCCATATATATCAATAACGACAATGTTGTCAGAACGAACAATGCGATGAATGTGACGAAGAGATTTAAAAAAATTGCAAAGAATGATCCATAATCATACACCTAACATGCGTAAAACGAATACAATAAGAAATGCGATTAGGATTAGGCCAAGACCGTACTCGTAAAGATGCCAAGTCCGATGCTGAATGCAACAAACAGACTCTACAAGCCTCACAGCCGTTTGCCAGTCGAAATGCCGAGCGCGATAATAAGGACTTCCCATGCGACGTCGAGTGCACACCAGAGTTTTTCGTCGTCGATGCCCAAGGCGCATGCGTTTCGCCAGAGGCCGTTGACTGCCATCATGTGTGTGAGGAGCGTTTGGGCGCTGTGGCTCGTCGCGAGCTTGTTGGCGAATTGTTGGAGAACATCGAGGACGTGTTCGCTCGTAGGGTCATCGCGGTAGAGCGGGAGGGGTGCCGGGCAAGGTAGGAGAGAGGCAAGCAAGTGGTCGATGCGTTTCGTGTAGAGGAAGGTAGAGAGTTGAGGGAAAACTTCCGGTGCGGGGATGCACAAGGGCACCACAGGCACGGATACGGTGGAACCGGCGACATCGGGGCGAAGGACGTTGGATTTGGGAAGGATGGGGAGATTCGCGCAATGAGTCGCGAGGATGATGTTGTGAATCGGGAAGAGAGTCACGCGGCGCTTGGTCGCAGGGGGAACGTGGCGAGAATAAACGCCGAGCATATGTGTTGGCATGTCGGAAGAGACGTCGTTGATGGCCACTGCGAGTTCCTTGGGGAGAACGTTGGAGACGGGTTCGGCTTTGACACCTGCAAGGACTTGAAGCATTCTACAGGGGTGAATGAGCGACTGAAGATAACTCTGGTACTTCGTTGAACTCACTTAGGGCCGAGGCACTGGAGGCCTTCGCGGATATAGTTCAATTCCGTGTCTGCCAGCTCGGGCGCGACGGATGTGATTGTTTGTTTCGCGATTCCGCGGAAAGCAGGGCGAGATAGATATCGCGGGAGGGTCACATTGGACATGGAAATAGCTGAGGCCGAGTCCGACACATGTACATCTTCGGAGGAGCGGGGAAGCTCGATGTCGATCAGAGAGGGCTGGTACTTTGCGGTGTTCTTGTGTTTGGCGTGCTCGACGGCATATCGAGGGTGGTGAGGGCCACCCGCTGATCGGGCACGGCGGCGACGAGAAGCGCCCTGGATGCCACTTCGAACTTTGGACTTGGCATTTGGGAGTCTGGCGGTGGGAGGGGTGTTTTCCTCATCGCATCGGCGAGTAAAGTTGGAGGTTTGAGGGGACATGAAGGTGAAGCTGTGATACGTTTTTCTTGGACGAGTGATGAGGCGACATCGGACTGGGCTCTTATAAAGCAAGAATGGGTGGGCAATAGCAAAATCCGTTACCTTGAGAGCGTGACAGTCTCATGCCGTGACACAAATCGCAATCAACGAAAATTACCACAAAAGGTAATAAACTCCCGTTGTTTCTTACCTTATACGGCAATTTGTGGACCCACATGCGCCTACAGATTGCTCACTCGAACGCAATCCATCACAACGACTCCCATCTCAACAATAACACTCACGGCAGCTCCATTCCACCGCGATTCGTGGTCTCTGTTTCAGGTGCGGTGGGACAACATCAATCCAATGCGACAATGGTTTGCGACTTGAAACATGCGGCTATGCTTACCGCCGTCTCGTGTGGCGGACACTGTCAAGCACTCGATAGAGAACAATGCTCGTGCCAGCTTTCATGCCGAAACGGCGTGTCGCGGCTTGATGAACGAACACCGACATGATCCTTATAGAAAGGGGTCAGCGCCTACTTGCCAATGCCTTGCAGTCTAGGGGCTTCACTGATCTGCGGTGAGTAAGAGGGCAACATCTTCCCACGAACGCAAGAGAGGCAGGTACCTGACCAGATTCTCTACTGTCAGTTCTATCTTATCGTAGCATTACCTTGGGTTACAATTCCAGTAGAACTCCATTCTGTGTATCACTTTGGATGATTTACGCTGCGTGCACTTGCCGTCCATTAACTGGAGCGACGTGACCAAGGTGAGTGGCACTCAACGTGGGCCGTGAGGCGGGTAATTAGCTCTTGGCTGCGTCGCGCTTTACAGATATCCAAGAGGTTGGAGGTACGGCAAGTATGGCGACTGTCTGGATGATTGCCTATCCGTACACTCACCGTCCGTTAAAAAGAGGGTGGTGACCAAGGTGAGTGGCACTCGAAAGTGGGTCGTTGAGCTAGTAGGTAAACAGCTCTTGGTTGCGTCGCGCTTGTAAATACGGCGAGTATGGCGACTGTCTGGATAATTGACTATCCATGCACTTACCGTCCGTTAAATAGAGGGCGGTGACCCAAGGTGAGTGGCACTCAAAAATGGGCGGTGGAACAAGGTAATCAGCTCTTGGCTGCGTCGCGCTTTGCGGATGTCTGTAAATACAGCGAGTGTGGCGACAGTCTGGATAATTGACTATCACTGCACTTACCGTCCACTAAATGGAGGGTGGTGACCAAGGTGAGTGGCACTCAAATGGGCCTTGAAGTTGGGTGACTAGCTTTTGCTGTGTCGACACCTGTGCAGTAAGAGAGACGGCAAGCATTACGCCATGTTTATTCAAGGCAATTCTATCGGGTGGAATGATTTCAGGTGAGTGGCACTGAAGAATAGATTGAACATCGTCTCCAGAGTCCAGAAATATTATTAGCGTGTCAGAGATGCTGTCTTCGAGGTAGGCCACAATAAACGAGACAGCGAGGGGGGGTGGAAAGGGAGGATGGGGGAGGATGGGGGATGACAAAAAGAGAAGGAAAGAGTGCAGAGGAATGATTTCTGTTTATGGTCGCGGTGACGATCAAAGCGGAAAGGCGGGACAAACAACCAGACCCCCTGCTTCAGTCCACGGAATCAGTAAAATTCGGGGACATTTACAGCAATTTACAGGTGAAAGGATTCTCCTAGACTACGGGAACACAAAGGATCGTGACCGTAGAAATCATCGGTGGAGGCATGTCTCACCTATTATTTCGTTCCCTTTCATGAGGCGCGTTCTTACTCGCGACGATCACGTGGTTACTGATGCCGACACGGTGTCACATGACTTATTCGGGTGGACGCGACAAAGTCAACAAAGTTACGAACTCGCGTGTTCGACGACGACGGCGATTATCACTGCAAGACCAAATCCATGCTATAGCGCCGAAACGCAAAAATGTCCACCACAACGCAAATTTTGTTCAACTCGCCAGCATTACATTCGCTGAAACGCAACCAACTCGTCAAGTTATGCAAGATTCATTCACTCAAGGCATCCGGAAAGAGCAAAGAGCTCATTGAACGATTGCAGCTTCACGCAAACACTTTGCCACCCGATGATCCGCTGAGCATTGCTATTCGGAGCGATAATCCAGACGCGAAGCCCGCTGCAGACAGCGACGACGATGCGTCCAATCACTCTGGAGAAGGGAACACGCCTGTGGCTGATACCATATCTCGTCCCAGCGAGCAATGGGAAGTCGTTATGGACACAATTGCAGAGGTGGACGAAGAGACACTCAGGAGTAACCGAGGTGCCTCCGACCCTCAGGTGAGCGAGTTTGGCACGAATACATCCAAAGGTCGGTCTTGCGCACAACATCAATCCTGATGGAGAGTGTCCTTTCTCATTAATCCTGTCAGTTTCTGTCACGTCATCTCTCAGAGCTATCGCGACTTCTTTGGGACTGAAACGCAATACGTCCAAAACCATTAGCACAACCTCCTTATCTTCTAGTCTCTCCAGCAAGGAGGTAGTCCAATCGTCGTCAATCCTCCCCACTTCTGATCCAAAGGATGGCTCCGAAGAATCACCAGTAGAGCCAATCCCTGGGCAGTCAAATCTCCAGGGTCTTCCCGCTCCTTCAGACGCGCGGCTCAGTCTCTCCCAGGCACCAACTACGACCACAATCCGCCTCGTTTCGAATTCCACTACAAATCCCGAACTCTTACTGTCTCCACCCAAACTTCAGCCGTTCGCCACTTCATTTGACCTCGTCCCTGGCACGCCAGGAGGTTCCGGAACTTCCTCAGTCCCCGTATGGCCATTCTCCCCGGGTGGAGCTGCACGGGAATCCTTGTACCCCCCTATCCCAATCTTTGAGGGATTTGGTGACTTGCATAAGCAGCACTCCGCTCCATCTGCCCAATACGACAACTCGGATATGGACATAGACTTAGATATGCCTGGCAGACTAGCGGTTCCGTCCATTCACGAACCTACGCCGGAGAAGGCTAACACCAGTACACTGTTTAACACGGGTGCAACTCCCAAATCCACGGAGAAGCCTTCTGCTGAGCCCGTTGACATCTTCTCACCTGCTCTAAAGCCACAGAATGCCTCAACTCGTTCGAGACTAGGTATTCCCAAATCCGATCCGTTCGTGTTTGGTTCGCCGCTTCCCCAGCATAACACATCGAACCTCCAATTCCGTACAGCCGCTCAGTCCATCCTGGACGAGATGAACAAGAGACTTGCGGAAGCGGGCGTAGAGGCTGTTGATGCTAACGTCTTGAACAACCACCAGACTACGACCGAAGAATCGTTAGAGAAACGACAAAGTAACGATTCCCTTCGTACCGGTGACATGTTCGAGAAGATTCATCAGAAACAGTTTGAGAAGATGGATTCAATAACCTCACATTACGCAGCGAAGCGCGGTGCCCAGAGTGCCGGTCCCCAACCTATTTTGTCAAAGAAGAGGAAATCAAGCTTGGTCGTGAAGGAGAGGACATCGGGGGCACCGGCTGCGCATCACCGTCCCAACGGATCCAGGGTTGCCAGTGGTGCTTCTGTGAAGATGCTTCCTGGCGGATTTGACGAGGAGGGTGACGAAGACGACGAGGTTGCAGACAGGCATTTGTCGAAGCGGCTTCGTGTTGAACGAGAGGAGTCAGATACTCCCGCACAGCCTGACAGAACCTCGCTAGCTCCGATGCCTGATCCCGAGGAGGAAGCTCGGAAAGGGAAGGAAAGGGAAGCGATCCGTCGCAGGCTTGAGCATAATAAAGCCAAGCGCCGGAGCAGCATGGGACGACCAAGCCTCGGACGTGCACCTCCCCGTGAGTATCCCCTTTGAATCCCCAATGCCTGGCTAATGATCCGATTTAACAGCGAAAGCCAAACCCGCACGGTTCGGTTTCTTTGCCTCTGCTAAATCACTTGTTCAGAATGTATGGAACCGAGGTGCCGGATCTAAAGCTCCATCAACCATACCTGTTTCGAAGCCGGCTCAACCCAAAGTATTTCCCAAAACCACGGAAGCGAAGAAATCAGCTGTGATCCCTGGTTCTTCCGGTGCGCCGCCTCTTAGCTCCCAAACGAAACATATACCGTCCGGTGGTAGTAATACATCTGTACGAACCAATGCCCCTGCGCGCTCTACCCTTGCTGCACCCGTGGTTTCCGGTGAAGGTGGGGGGACCGCCGCATCTATTGGCATTTGGAAATCACCTACCCCTTCGTTTAACCCACCTCACTCATCAGCTGCCGCGAACCCAAGGTCATCGACAATAGCTGGCTATGGTCAGTCTAATAACAGAGGCGGTTCTCTCGTTGGTTTCTCGTCCTTGGGTAGGAAAACTGGTCTCTCAGCAAACAGTGATCGCGTTTCTTCGATGGGAGCAAAGTCTAACATCGGAACTTCAGCAGCCAACCTTCAGAAGCCGGCAGCTAGTATTCCCAGGTTGAGGACCTCGTCAACTCTCATGGCCCCCACCGCCAGCTCGCTCGCCAAGACAAATAGCCACTCTCGCATACCAGTTTCTACCGCGTCACATCATGAGAATTCGACCTTTACCAAGGCGAGTACGAGTTCCAAGCAACGGTTTGCGATGTCACCTCAGCCTGGCGCTACCTTGGAGCAGATCACAAATAGTCCACGAAATCCAGCCCACTCCCCTCGTCCTGCGAAGATATTCAGTCAACCCCTCAGTCCACCTCTAGCACATCCTCCCATGTCATTGACCACCGCAGCATCAAGTATCGTTGGCCGAGCCGCCAAAGAAAGATCATCCCATTCGTTGAAGTCCCCTGTCCATCCGAAAGCAAAGGTTCTGCCTGGCCGCAGACCACGAATTTCGCGTTCCAAGGTTATTGCGAAGCTGGCTTCGCAGAGAGCAGCAGGTGCGGGCTCGAGCGCGAGTGAGAGGGCAGGCGGCAAGGTGCGTTCTAGCATGGGTGCTGAAGTGGCCGGCAAGGCAACGTCGTATGGTAGCGCGAGAGGTGGAGACATGATGATGAGTGCCAAGAAGCGGGTTCGTCAAAGTGAGCATGCACGGAGGAAAAGCCGCACGATTGCTGGTGAGGGACGAAGGATGGACATCGATTAGACCGATTTTTTGTTGCCTTTCTCGTCGTCTTGGGATGTCTTGACACTCTGTTGGTTCTACGTATGATCAGATAATTTTTTTCTTTCTTTTTCCTGGTCGTCTCATCGGGTCTCGTCCCGTATATTATATTGTACTTTGTCTGATTTATTGTACGATATCGTGCCTGTCATTTAGTGCCAAGTAGTATACTGCTTACCTCGAAATTTTTCAAGTTAGCCCGAGTCAAACGCATAGATACATATTGGATGTGACTCGAATGATATTAAATTGGACATGTGCCAAATTTCTGTGGGTACCGAGCACGCCCAATAAATTGCGTTTTTGAGCCAAGTATTTACATTTCGGACCTTGGCAAACCCTACTGACTGGCGCCAAAACCGTGTTCATGACTTAGACTATGATTGGCGGGAACGTGTCCTGCTACCGAACAAGAGCGGAACCCGAGCCACTCAATCACATCAGGAGGCTGGTCTGATGCTGTTAAATGAATGAGGGCGTCGTTAGTGGCCCTTGATTTTACACAGAAGCACGAGGCCTTGAGGCCCATCGATCGAATGAACAGACCAAGCTGGGTTACCGCCGAGCCGCCGAGTGCAGTACCGACGACACGTTTGCATGACTCGAAACGCTAAAGAAAAAAGGTTCAAGTCACCCGACCGATACATATTTTTTACGACAGATTCATGACTTGGAGGTCGCGCTACGGAAATGAAACTGCAATAAGTAATACAGGTGAATTGTGTTTTTCTCAAGTTTTTTTTTGGAAGAATGAACAAGGGCCGTATTCGGGTTACCGAGTCGTCGGACATGTCCGACGAGTCCCAGCGCGATGCATGCATTGATCG
>JBBPND010000513.1:0-10728 GCA_038090655.1 Gastroboletus turbinatus | reverse complement strand
GTAAATTGTTACCGAATCTTCCACATCAATAGACATGACTAGAGTTCTGCACAGGTCTGGATCATCCATGGCGGGTTGTGGATATGGGTTCCTACGGGTATGGGTGTGGGTCACAATAAGCAGACCCATAGACCCGCGACCCATGGGTACCTATCCATTGTCAATACCTGTGCTACAATTGCCCTGTCTCGGCACGATCTCAGATCTTTACAAAACTGTACAGTACCAACTTTAACATTTTACTTTTTTGGTATATATCTCAGATCTCTGCAGCTTCTAACACCTCATTAATTCCACCATGCTCCCAAAATGTATCCCACATCTCACGGAGAAGGCACAAGGGCTTAAGACGGTAGGAGCTAGGGCAGCTATCACAGCCAATAAGGAGCCAGGTTCACAGGAAGATAAGGAGAAAGAGGCATACAATAATGGCACTGTGGCCATAGTCCCCAAGACACACATTGAAGTGGAGTCCTGCCAAATGGGTAGGAAGCACGCTCGGTCAGACTCGGATGATGAGAATATTGTGGTCAAACATACCACAAAGGAGGCGCACTGCAAGACAAAGCGCGCGAAGACAAGGGTGGCCAATGTCCAGGTTGACTCGGTCGAGATAAATTCAGATGATGAGCTTCGTGAGGACCTATGGTTCAGTCAGTGCCATAGTGACTGATTTTTTTTTACAGAGAATATGATGAAAGATTGGAACTCACCAGTCTATGCATTTTTCTTGCCGGTTCCTGAGATAGAGTACATCAACAACCGGCGGACACATGCATTCCAATGTCTTGCAAAGGGCTGCAAGCATAAAGTACAGTACAGCGATACCTGGATAAGGGCGATAAAGGGTCAACAAGTAACATGTGGCGACACACACGCTCATGCTGGGGTGAAGCAGCCATGAATAATGTTACGGATGGCCAGAGCCTCAAGACTGTGCATGAAGTAGTTGGCAATTGAACTGAGCAAGGGACTATTTCAGCCATGTTTAAACAAAAGGGTAAGACAACAGTTACTTACTCACACAGACAACACACCCGTATGGAGACGAAGTGCATTGTCTGTTCATTCACCTGGGTCTAATGTTATTGCTGACACTAATGTTGAGGGCGGAGATCATGTGTTGGGTGTCGGAGAGCCTGCATCCATTTGAAATAGTCAGTGATCGAGCATTCAAGTCGTTGATGAAGACAGGTCGCCCTGAATACTACTTACCACACCCAACTACGGTATCACAGAACACCCAGCTAGTGTTCGCGAACACACGAAAGTGAATTGCTAAAATGTTAAGGGTGAGTTGTATTAACATGTTTTCCATACAAAATTGATCACATACCAGGACTATGATGGCAAGTTGAGCTTTGTGACAGACGCATGGACTTCCCCAAACCACAAAGTGTTTGTGGCCATCACTGTGCACTTGGCTGATGAGGGGAAACCACTATCCATGGTCCTGGATGTGGTCGAAGTAGCAAAAGCGAGTGGCAACACAAATGTGTGCATACCTTGTATTAACGATGTCTGCATGTAGTCGCACAGTGGTGCAAACCTGGCAGAAGCATTCGCAAACATTCTGACTGAGTTCAGTATCTCAGATAAGGTGAGAGATGCGCAGTGCAACATATGGCTCACCTGACATAGCCTACAGATTCTAAGCATTACCGTTGACAACACCACATCAAACGATACGATGACATATGAACTAGCAGACCGACTTGCACACTTTGCAGGGGACAACGCACGTACGCATTGTTTCCTGCATGTCGTCAATTTAGTGGCGAAAACACTTATTCGTGTGTTTGATCTGCCAAAAAAGAAGGATGTTAGAAGTGGTGAGCATGAGGACAATGAGAAAGAAGACTGGAGAGTGCAGGGGCAGGAGCTTGAGTTGGAAGAGCTCCAGATGAGACTCGAAGTGTATGAGTCAAAAATCCAGGGCAGCGAAGAAGTGGATGGGGATCTTGTGGAGGACAATATGACCAGTTGGGTCAACAAAGCTGATTGCTTGACCGCAGAGGAGTGCGCTGGTCTTGATGCGCACATGCAGCCACTCCGTCTGATGCTCGTGAAGGTTAGTGAGACTCGTTGAGATGACAAAGAGATACCTTGACTACTATGCCAGGTTCGTAAACTGGCATTCAAAATCATCCACTCGAGTACAAAGCTACTCCCTGCATGAAAGGAGACATTGCAAGAGCACAGACTAGCCATGAGAAATCTCCCACACGATGTTTCAACTCATTGGAACTCGACTTTCGACATGTTGACTTTCGCAGTTGAGTACCAAGCTGGAATTGATGTGATCATGGATAAGAACAAGTTGGGGGTGAGTAACTGTGCGCTGGATGAGGATGAATGGGAGCTATTGGGGCAGCTGTGTGATGTCCTCAAGGTACACACATTTGTTGCACAGCGTTCAGCTTACTAATCACACAATTGCAGACTCTGAAGGATGCGATGGCATTCTTTTCTCACAAAACGCCAAACCTCACAATGGTCATACCGGCCATGGATTACATTGACAAGGCCTTCATGAACGGCATGTTGAATGACCAAGAACTTAGCCCAGCAATCCACGTAGCCATCAGACTGGCTAAGAAGACACTCAATAGATACTACTTGTTAACGGACTCGGCCGATGTATATTGTATTGCCATGGGTATGTCAATCAACAATCACGATATCATCCTAACTCCATCACACAGTTTTGCACCCCCGCCACAAGCTTGAGTACTTCAAGAGTGCTGGCTGGAGGCATGAATGGATTGAAATGGCGAAAACTCTCATTTCGGATGCATACGAAAATTCATATCACATGTATCACATTGCAAATGACATGGACACTATGACAGACACAGATACAGATGTCAATACTACACCGGAGTCAAGCCAACTCGAAGCTTCAACCAATGTATTCGATAACCTCCTGTGCTTGGCTAAACCCAAGCAGAAAGTGCAGCACAATGAACTAGAAGACTACCTGGCAACGGACATCATTGAGGACATCAATAATGTTCTCCAGTGGTGGGCTGACAATTCTGTCCGGTACCCTCGACTCGCACACATGGCTACTGACTATTTAAGCATTCCAGGGGTTTTTTTTGTTTTTCACTCTGTTTCGAAAGTTTACATCAGTACTAACTCGTTTTTTATATAGCTACATCAGTCGATGTCAAGCAGCTGTTCAGCTGTGGTTGCAATCTGTTGACCCATGTTCGAAATCGATTATCAAGCCAGAGTGTCCGTGCACTCCTCTGTCTCAGGTCATGGAGTCTTATGGGGATGGTGAGGGATTCCGATGTGAAGAAAATTGCTATGATGGGGGACACCAATGAAAAAGACACTACATTCCCAGATGGATGGGATGCTATTGATGAGGTTGCTCGAGATGGGCTCGAGATGGCATAGCTTACATACATGAATTGCGGCTTGCCTTTTGTGTGCAAGAGAGTCAGTATCTAGTTAGATTGTACATATGGACCACTAATTGATAGAGATCCATGGGTTGACCCGCAAAGGGTGTATACCCATACACCCATCAGGGGCACCCGTGGGATATAGAACCCATGGGTTGGATGGGTGCGGGTTTCGACGGGTTGGATCCGGGTTGACATCATGACACCCGTGGGTTAACCCGTGCAGAACTCTAGACATGACACATTACCTGAAAGTCCTTCGAGTTAATGAGTTCTTTGGCAGCAGTCACCTCATTCTCTTTCGAGACATTTGATATCGCAAGGAGGTTGGCCTTAATGTCGACAAACATCAAGAATAAACTGTCAAGCTGGTTCCGGCCCAATCAGCACTAGGATAGTGAAAAAACAAATGAAAATTCACATTAATGAACTTGTGAAGTTCTTTGTCAGAGATGCCATGCTTCTTGGCTAGTGTGGCAGCATTATCTAGGAGGTGTTTCTTCTGTTGAGGACAAAGAGATAGAAGATCGTCGTTATCCGCATCCCTTGGTCGACGAAGGCTGGAACTGATGGGAGCCGTGATTGAACCACTATTGCTCAGAGGCAACAAAGGGCGGACAATAGTAGTTGCATTCCTTGCGGCGTTGGCGCTACTAGGTTTTGGCACCACCAGGGAAGGCACCCTCAGGGAAGGCACCCTCATGTTCCCCACACTAGAAGTGGGTACTTGAGATGAACTCCTGCAACCGGCCTGACTATTGCTTGTTGATAGAATAGGGTTGGACATTGGTGGACACTGAGGGTCAGACTAACGATGGACCTGGACAAGGTGATAATCGATGGGAGAGTGTCCCATTGATCCCTTATCCACTATATATATTGTAGTCAACATACAAGCATATACACTAGTACATAGGTACAAACAGTCTGGTCCATGTGCAACATACCAGGGGCACCATAGAATCCAACATTGCTTCCTGGTCTTGCTGAAGTTGCAGACCCAACACTCAGTTGGCGACCTTGTCCAGTGTTGTTCTGAGGAACTGCCAGTGAGGCATTGCCAAACGGCATTCCATGAACTGTGAACTGACTGGACATGATAAGGCAAGTTGCACTGACCTGGAAAGGAAATAAACTAAACAATTTGCTTGAAGATCACATTTGTGTTTGTTTGGGCATTGAGTGTGGCACAGAATTGCGATTGTCCATGCATTGACATGGGGAGTCTTTATCAGAGAACCTGCTTTGGAAGAACTGTGGTTGTGAACCTAGATCCATCGAGGATGAGGACTGCTATCATATACCAAAGCACTGTAAGTAAAAGCACCAGCAAGAGCCTCACGAAGCCTTTCAGATCTTCTTCATCAGCACAAGTATCAACACGACCTGGGGATGTCAGCTGGTGGTGATGAAGCTGAAAGTATCTGAGCCAGTGATCTTTGATATTGACTGAAGCAGGTGGCAACTCAGAGACAGTCAATGTGGCCGATGTTGCTACACTACGGCCCTATGGGAGATAGCAAGAGAAGATTTCCTCAGAGATGCGTCCACCAAGTGTCATGCTCATTTGTGGCATAGAAAGTGGGTGAGTATTTGGGGGTAGATACTATCGGAAATCATATTAGCAGAACCCAAATAACAATCTCGAGATACTTACTTGTGCATATCCCAAAGCCCACCCCCAACATCATCTTCTGCGGCGAATTCGTGGCCCTTGCAAGTTGTGTGGAGCGCAACCTCATTGCAGACATTGGCAATATCAGCATCGGAGAAGCCTGGAGTGAGAAACAGCAAGCTTCTGGGCCAACATGGATATATCCAGGAGCTCCTGGGCGAGAAGGAGAGGCTTGAGGTGCACCAGAAGATATTCTTTCAGCTGGACATGTCAGGTCGGTCAATAGCAATATGCCTAACAAATCAACCAGGGCGTATCAATGTCAGATTGAGAATGTCAGGACAATTGGTACCAGTGTCGTGCTCTTGCATGCCAAAACCAACCATCCCCACCAAAGCTACCATTCTTGCCTCAAGATTGGCCAGTGATATCAATTTCACCAATAAAAATGATACATGGTGCATTTTTCTTGGCAGAGGGGAACAGATCATGAACTCGGGACGATCCAACACCCACAATCATTTCAACAAGTTCTGAGCTGAAAACAGAAAGGAAGGGAACATTGGCCTCACCTGTGGTGGCTAAAATTTGCAAGGAGAGTTTGAGGAGGACCAGACAAGATTACCCCATGAGGGATCTTTGCATTGAGTTTCTCATACTTGGCAGGGTCCTTCAAGAACCTGATGAACTCCATGAACTCCTCCTTGGCCTCATCCATTCCAGCGATGACCTTGACCTTAACCTTGACATTAGTATCCTGTTAAACAGCCCACCTTACTTTTTCCAATGTTGAAGATGCCACCTGGGCTGTTGCTGGCAGAACCACCAGTGCGCTGGCTCGTGTACAAGAGGAGACCAGCAAAGAGGATGGTGGAGCAAAGTTAAGCAGGGTACTTACTGTGGAAATTTTGTTGTGATAGACAATGAGTATCTGTTCGTGGCTTAGGATGCTGAGCTCACTTTGAGCTTCTTTTGAGCTTGCGCTCAAATGCTTCAATGCTTCCTATAGAGAAATAGTAGTTACCACCACCGACAGCATCACAGCAGCAGAATACATAGTTCCCATTGCGCCAGAGTGAAGCTTGATTCGAAGTTTTTGTCGATTGACAATGAGCATGTCGATGAGAGCCTTGTCAAGGAATGTGGTCACTGGGAATGTGATCTCCCACGAAGATGAGGAGGAAGAGCCGCTCAAAGTGTAGATAAAAAGGAGGATGTGGAAGAATATGTGATGATTAAGCCAGAAGTATCCAAGCGGTGTAATCTACGACACTGACTAGAGTAGGTGGGGACTCAGAGGCGGCCAATGCGGCTGATTCTGCTGTGCTATGGCCCTATGGAAGATGAGGATGTGGAAGAATGTGTGCAGAAAACGGATGCCAGCCAGTGGTGATCTACAACATCGACTAGAGTAGGTGGCAACTCAGAGTGGGCCAATGCGGCTGATTCTGTGAAGTGACGGCCCTACGGAAGATGAGGATGTGGAAGAACCTGTCCAGAGGGGGGGTCATGAGCGGAGGCTTGGGGGCTGAGATGGTGGAGGTCTTACCATGTGCGCACCAGCATGAACTGTTACGAACCTAACCCTAACCTAAGGGTTTAGCTAAGTGTTATCTTCTCACATCACGTGACCCTTGCACGTGACTAATTATGTAACGTATCATGTGACTTCTTTTCCCTTCAAATCACGTGACTGCTCTAGACCATGACGTCATACTTCATGGACTACACATTTATTTAATCTCCGTCGTCTAGACCATTCTAGAACGATCTACGTACCTGATGACATCATACGACGTCATACCCTTTACCCTAGGAGCCTGCCCTAAGCAGCTCGCACGGACCATATCCATAATAAGTACAAACAAACCTGTAACGTATATATACTTTGAATCAGCTCCACAAGAACTCAGTCAAGTTCTTGTTGGAATTCCCCAATGTCCTTGTTCTCTACTTTCTCCAGTCTACTTGTGTGAAGTGACCAAGGTCCTTATTGGATATTGGGTTGCTAACATGAACTGCTGGCATGAACTGAGTCGGATGCATCACAAAACCTTGCGAGGGGTTAAAATTTGGGTGATATGGTGGACTTGGAGTGTGAGATGGCATTGGGTGATAGTAAAGTGGACATTGAGATATTGGCACTGGCGCCACAGCATGTGCACGACCTGCTAGCACGAAGTCAGTCAAATACATCACAGGACCTATTGAAACCTGAGCAGGTATGGTATCCATAGCGTGGGCATACTGCAATACATGAAGAGGCTGAGAGGGTCCAGTAAAGGCTGAAGCCTGATGGTATTGGGAAGCCTGAGGAGGCCTCACAAACCGTACATTTGGTGGGGCAGGCGGCAAAGTGAACGATGCAGTGGTGTGAAGAGGCTGAGAGAGTCCAGCGAAGGCTGAACTTTGAGGGTGTTGGAAAGCCTGGGGAGGCGCAAACCATACATCCAGTGGGGCAGGTGGCACAGTGAATGATGTGGTGGCGTAAAGAGGCTGAGAGAGTCCAGCAAAGGCTGGACTCTGAGGGTGTTGGGGAGCTTGGGAAGGCCTCACAAACTGTACATCTGGTGGGGCAGGTGGCACAGTGAACGATGTGGTGGCATAAAGAGGCTGTGAGAGTCCAGCAAAGGCTGGACTCTGAGGGTGTTGGGGAGCTTGGGGAGGCCTCACAAACTGTACATCCGGTGTAAAGTTAATATGATCCCCTGGTAGTAAAACCTAGAAGAAAAATCAATAAATGAACGAAGGCGCGTTGCGTTCGTCCCAAGGGATTCGGAGTGGTTAGCAAAACGAAGGAGAAAATGGAAGGAAAGGGGTCCTAGGTTAGTCTGAGTCAATCCGGACAAACAGGATTAAGGAAAATAGCGAAAGGAAGACAGGGAAATGGTTGAGGGAGTGTTGGAAGCTTGCTAGATGAGTTCTAGCATGAAAACAAGGAGTCCGAGTCGGTCCGAAGTGACCGCGACAAGGAAATGTTGACGGAAAGGGATTCCGGCCGAGGACGAGGGCCAGAGACGAGCGACGAGGGATTGTGAGTAATGCACACAGGCGAAAACTGTATTTCTAAAAGAAATACAAGGGTTTTATAGTCCAGGAATACCCTGGACTCTACCTAAGTAAGGAATAATTGAAAATGTAGATATACGAGAATGGAATATCAGAGCTTAATAAGGCTAAAGACTGTCCGAGTACGAATGGAGAAGTCTGGAAATAGGGGCTTTCGGGCACAAGGAATACCTATTCCTTACACCGGTGGGGCAGGTGGCATAGTGAACAATGCAGTGGTGTGAAGAGGCTGAGAGAGTCCTGAAGAGGCTGAGCCCTGAGGGTATTGGGAAGCCTGAGGAGGCCTGACAGACCGTACATCTGGTTGAGTAGGCGGCACAGTGAACAATGCAGCAGATGAGGGTGGGGGTGAATCATATGCAGCGGTAATTGAACGCTGCACGGTTGTTGAGCGACCCTTTGCCTTGCCTTTGGGTTTTGATTTCTTGGCTGTTGTGTCAAATGTGGGAGTACTAGTAGTGGTGATGGCAGGAATGAGAGAACCTGCCTGTGCCCCACTGGTAGCAGGTGGTACTGGTGTGAATTTTGCAGCACGTTTGTCATGCAACTGGCTGACAGCAGTTTTCCGAGCATCTGACATGTCTGTGACACGTATTGGTGTGTCATGGAGATTCTGGGATAGGCATGAGATAAGAGCCTCATAGTTGTGAATTGACCACATATTCAGGAAATATGATCATATGGGCTTGTGCTGAATCACTGGAACCTTGCACTGGGTCTCAAGTCTTTCTTGTCGCATCAGTTTCAACTCTGTATCTACACACTGAGCATCAATGCAGTTATGTTGGACATTGACAGAACAGATAATATCCTGAAGATGATCGTTGCAGTGAGATTTGCCAAGAGAACATTGTTAAAAAGGGATGTACCTGTCCGGACACAATAACTTCTTCATCAGTCATATCCAGGCATGGTGCATGAATCTTGGGATGCAGTGTTGGCACAAGTGAGAATAGCTGTAATACGACAAATTTGACGTCGCAGTCTGTGGAGAGCAGAATTTCATGTATGCGGCCTATACAGCTCTGATGACGGTCAATACTAGCAAACATTCAACAAATGATGTACTGCTCACATCCTTCTCAGCTCTGTAGTGAAAATTTACATTCCCATCAACATAACTGGTATCACCATTGCTGGCGGTTAGCAAAACACCCCGGAAAAATGTTGTATAGTCCTGTGGTACCACTTGAAGTAAGGTTGCACAGCATGTCATTTTCCACTCTACAGGCACCTTGACTTTCTTTCCCTCTGTGTTAACCTGGTTCATGGGTCTTCCGGATGCTGAGGTACTTGAGTGAGTATATTGAAAAAATAGAGTGATGGTGTACCGATCCTAGGAGGATCTTCATTCTTGATACCGAGTAAGCATGCTTGTGCAGGGTGTTCAGGAAGGAAACTCCGCAAGGCAGGACCACCTTGAACCCATCTCTGTGTCTTCTTGTCAAACCAGTATCTGCCTGTAGCGATGTGTTTGATAATATCCTGACATGCAAAAGTCCTGCAACTGTCATGGCTTGGTGCTTGACAGTTGCTGTAGACACAAGAAAGGTGAAAAACACTGTTAAACGATTCATACCATTCAGTTGAAAAAATGATGGCTGGACCAAAACGACGGATATAGAGTGGGAGATGAACTAGAAAATGAAACTTCGGCTTCGTGATCAGAATACTCGGCACACATTGAGCGGTGATGTTGAGGAAGTCATCAATGGTTTTAGAGAGCTTTGCCTGGTGCCTTCATTAAGCTAAAAGGAAATGTCCCGACAACTGTGTAACTTACAAGATAAGCATCAGTATTATGGATTTTTGTGTGCCATAGGAGCACAACAAGCTCGCCAATCGTTGTCCACATGTCGAGTACAGCTTTCGGGACAAGATCATGAATAATATATGGCATCACGTGAGCCAAACTCTTTAGATGCCTGCCAATCAAGCTCCCCTTATAATGGACAATGTATTCAGCCCCCAATGATGGCGCATTCAAACCCTCTTGATCAATCGACTCTGGAATAAATCCAAAAGTTTTGATTTGGCGAGAAGGAAGGTCGTTTGTCCCCAAAAGTACTTCACAACACCAAGAAGAATTGTATGAAGAATTTCTGTTGGTGTGTCATGATGGATATCTGTGCCTGTTGAGTGAATTAAATTTGTGAATTGTTGCTACTGGCCTCAGAAAATTGTCACCTTGTAGCCCCAGTAAGGGGTTGTGTTAGCAACCCAAAATCTAATAAAGACCTTGGTCACTTCACACAAGTAGACTGGAGCAGATAGAGAACAAGACGTTGGGGAATTCCAACAAGAACTTGACTGAGTTCTTGTGGAGCTGATTCAAGGTATATATATGATACATGTTGTTTGTACTTATTATGGATATGGTCCGTGCGAGCTGCTTAGGGCAGGCTCCTAGGGTAGAGGGTATGACATCGTGTGATGTCATCAAGTACGTAGATCGTTCTAGAATGGTCTAGACGACGGAGATTAAATAAATGTGTAGTCCATGAGGTATGACATCATGGTCTAGAGCAGTCACGTGATTTGAAGGGAAAAGAAGTCACATGATACGTTACATAATTAGTCACGTGCAAGGGTCACGTGATGTGAGAAGATAACACTTAGCTAAACCCT